>BDUI01000409.1:162920-173899 GCA_002335545.1 Apodemus speciosus | reverse complement strand
CACTTCAGCATTTCCTTTCAGTACCCATACTTTCCATCCATTTCATATTTCAAACAGCACACTTTGACTAGCAGATATGAGATTCCAATCACAACTGCCAATTCTCTGATATCAAATGATTGCTGCACATTTGATCCATATATGATTTTTCCTATAGTGAAAACTAATACACATACCCATTAAACACTTATATATAATTCTATGGAGAACACATAAAGTTATGAGGGGTATAGATGTAGGGATCTCATATGATTTAGGAGAATTCAGGAGTGGGTAGTACAAAACAAAATTACAGAAGCCCTTTGTTTCTGTACTAGTTTTCTGTTTCTGAGTGTGTCATTTGTAGTAAGCCAGGGCATATAAGTAAAATGTTTCTGAGATCTGTGACTKATTCTAGTAAATTGTCAGTAACAATGACATAATTAATGGTATCTTTTCTTTCTATCCAGGCAGATGGACTTTGCTGTGTATTGAAAGTACAGAGAGATTTAAGTCACTGAGCCTTCAACTTGAAGTAACTGGTGCACAGTACAGGTATAAATCAGATATGAATCAAATGTGCAGAAAATTGCTGCTATCAGAGAATTGGTCATTGTGAATGGAAACTCCCACATCTGTTGGTCAAAGTGTTGTGTGTGTAGTGTAAAAAGGATAAGAATGTCAGTACCAAAGGAAAGAGCTGACAAAAAGTGCTGAGGCTTTTTATCCTTGCTAGCAAGTTCACAGGTTGGGAGGTAAAGAAATGAGGAAGAAAATGTACAGTTTAGGTCATATTTTATGATAGAATGTGGCATGATTCTAGTTGAGTGATTCCATCAAATATTGTAAACTGTACTCCCTTTCCACATATACTATCAACATGGGCTAGAGATATCAATAGATCTCATAAAATATTAATAAACATTAGCAGTACCAGACTTTGGCTCCAAAGTTTATGCTGTATAAAGGTCCAATTAACTGAAGACTCTTTATGGTTTGGATAATCACAAAATTGTGATTGATTTTGGTGAAATATAATACAGAAATTTTTCTATAAAGATGAACTCACTCTTATTAATACTTTTGACAAACTATTAGTAAAAACTAAAATATACAATAGTAAACAGAAAAGAATTATTTATGTCTGAATTATCAGTAGGGCAGCAACAGGAAAACTAATTTGAAAAGAACATTAATGTTTTCAAATATACAAAAGAAAACAAAAGGTTTTATTTATTTTGTAGACTAAGATATGAAAGTTGCCTCTATACTAAATTCCAGAATATTGAATATCAAAGTAGACAACTATTATCTTTTTTTAACTTCAATTTTGTTTTCATGTTTTTTTATGTTAAGGACAATCTTCTATGTATATGAGAAATATTAATATAAAGCTGTGAAGAAAATAACCACACTGAAGTGAGTAGAAATGACAACAGCACAGGAAACTCTGCAAGGGACTTGCTTTTATGGCTAGGACATCGAAATCACTGCACAAGTGGTCTTGAAAATAAATTGGATGCCAATAATCTTGAATAATAGCAGAGCTACCAAGAAAGGACAGAGAGGCAAATGTCCCAAGTTTCTGCAAAGGTTACACAGAGTCTTAAAACTATAGTCTAAGGATCTTGACATTTATTCTCAGTAAAGTATTTGAAAGGCACTCTGAATGGATGGATGGTTCCTGTATACTCATYAGGAACAAAGCTCAGTAGATTGTCTTCACTCACTGTTTTTTGCATAATGACTAAGCTGCCATTCCAGAGGACTTATATAAATAGCATACGGGGAGTAGTAGGTATTGTCATGTTTCTTAACAGAGCATGGAAATGTGTGAACTGGTTGGTGATGATAAGCAAACTCATCACTAGTTGAATTATAATGAATATTAAGCATTTAAGCAGTAAAGCAGTGTATTAGTCAGGGTTTCTAGTCCTGCACAAACATCATGACCAAGAAGCAGGTTGGGGAGGAAAGGGTGTATTCCGCTTACACGTCCACACAGCTGTTCATCACCAANGGAGAGATAGCTCGGCTGGTTAAGTGCTTGCCTTGCAATCTTGGAGACCTGAATTTGAGTTTCCAAACCTATACAGAAAGCCAGGATAGCATGTATTTGTAATCTAGCCCCAGGAAAGCGGAAACAGAAGAACTGCTGGGACTTGCCGGCTAGCAGAGCTAGCTTAATTGATGAGAACAGTCTATACGAGTCCTGGTCTCCAAGGTGGACTCCTGAAGATAACACCTGAGGTTGTCCTTTCCCCTCCACATGCCTGAGAACACACCCACACACATGAATACACATGCACACATAGATTTAAAAAATAAAAAAAAAAACAAATAAGGTGAGTTTTGGTTTCTAACCTGATGGTTTTGAACGTGCATAGATGATGCATAGTAAGGTAATTAAAATTTTAAACTACCACTMAATTCTCTGGACTATGTGGGGAAAGACATGAAGCAGGGAGGATGACATATTGAGAAGACGTTGAAGGGAAGAATGGATAGATAGATAGATAAGTAGATAGATAGATAGATAGATAGATAGATAGATAGATAGATAGATAGATAGATGGATGGATAGATAGATAGAGATATATGCACATATATGTATATATACAATATATTATATATAATATATGTATATATATGAATGATCTAGATAGGCTGGAAAGAGTGGCTAAGAGTACTTGCTGGTCTTGCAGAGGATGTAAGTTTGGTTCCTAACATTCATGTCAGGTGGCTCACACAACTATCTGAAACTCCAGCTTCATTGGATCTGACACCCTCTTCTGGCTTCTGAGAGCACCTATACTCACATGTGCAACACACACACACACACACACACACACACACACACACACACACACATAATTAAAAATAAATGTTAAAAATTAAAAGAAAGAAAGAGCTTAAACACTGTGTGGGAAAGACAGTAAAAGTTTGCGGTTCAGATGTGCATTAGATTCTRGGTGAACCTGATGTAGCCTTAATACTAATGTTGAAGTATAAAAAGAGAACTCTGTGCACGCATGCACATGTGTGAACCTAGCATCACATGAAAGTCAGAGGACAGCCTAGAATGTTATTCCTGAGGAGGGACAGTCCCCCTGTTCTGAGGGAGGGTCTCTCATTGGTGTAGAGTTTCTAAGTATGCGAGCATGGCTGGTCGGCACTGCCCAGGCATCTGCCCCACTGCCTCCCTGAATCGGGATGATAAGCAGGAGCCACCACGCCAGCTTTTCTCACCTAGGTTCTGGGGCTCAGGCCTGGAAAGCAAGTATTTTCCCAACTGAGCCATTCTATAATCTCAAAAGAAGAGTCTCTTCATGTGTAACCTCCCTTCCAGGGCCACAAGGAAATAACACAGGGATAACAATAAGAAGCTGTCTAAACAAAGCATTAATGAGGGTAAACATTGTTAATTAAGGGGTGAGTTCTCCATTGACAATGAGTAAACTGTGCTTAGTAACTTACGCTGAGTTTAGAATAAGAGAGTAAGTGTAACATTTGCCATCTTAATTATTCACATTAYCCCAGAGTCACTGCAGCAATAACATTAGCATCTTATCAAGCACATTTAAATCCCAAGACCTAATGCAGAACCACAACTAAGACAAAGACCTTTTTAAACCTTTATGCTTTCTAAATTAAGAGCTAATATCCCCATCCCCCCCCCCGGGGGGGCAGTATAGTTTGGGTTTTTGCTTTTTTTGTTTTTGTTTTCGTTTTTGTTTTTCCCAGTGGCTCTATTGGTAACTTTAATCCTTTAGAAATATCATTGGGGGGGTGGGTTAGGTACTGACTGAGCAAGATGCTCGGGCAAGATGCTTCAGAAGAGATATAGTTGACTTACAAAATCCACAGTTCAGTGTAACAAGCACTCCAGAAAAAGAACAGCAAAATGAGGTTTACAGCCAAGAACTTAGTAAACCAGGCTGCAGCTCAGCAGTTGAGAGAGAGCACTTGATGCTCTTACAGGCGATCCAAGTTGGGATCTTAGCATGTGTGTGTGTGTGTGTGTGTGTATATGTATTATGTATGTATGTATGTATGTATGTATGTGTGTATGTATGTATGTTCTGGCCTCTACAGACCCTACACCCATAAGCACAGACACCACACACACACACACACACACACACACACACACACACAGACTCACACGCATATGAGTAATTTTTTAAAGAGCTTAATAAATTACAATCCTAAGGAGAGGTGAAATTTGAAAGAGACAGGCTCCACCAAAGGCTGCCTACAGTCTGTGTGCGGCACCCCTACTCCATCCAGAAATACAGTCCCTTCAATTTAATGCTCAAATGTCCCAATCTGAACTCCATGAGAATAAGCCTATTATTACTGTATGTCTCATAACTGATATAGATCTGATGCAGTGCTGCCTGTCATTTAATGACCCCACTGGGAAGGAATCTGAAGCTCTAATTTAGTAATTAAGAATAAATGTGTAGTTCCAGGGGATCCGACACCCTCACACAGAAACATATGCAGGCAAAAACCGCCAATGCATGTAATATGAAAATATAAATAAATCACTTTTTTAAAAGAAGAGAGTGGGTGAATGAGAAAGGTAYGATGGCTCATACCTGTTAATTCAACATTTGGGAGGCTGAAGCAGGGGGACTGCCATGAATGTGAGGCCAGCCTAGACTATATAGTGAGTTCTAGGCTAGCCTGGGATATCAAGTGAGACCTCATCTCAAAACAAGCAAATATAAGACAGAGATTTCCAAATTTGTAGTTAATTGATGTGGCTATTTCCAAACTTGAACAATAGATAATCAGCCTTCAAATACCTACTACCTATGTACCACTGTGAAGCCCACTTACTTACATGTACATAAACACAGCCTGGTCCCTGAGCTCCAACCCCTGGGCATTGATCTAACACTGCTGTTGATGAGAAGAGCTAAACCCACTTCCCCTGCATGTAGCTGCAGCTTGGCAGGGACNCAGGTCAAGAAGCAGGAGCTGATGCAGAGGCCATGGAGGGATGTTATTTACTGGCTTGTTTCCCCTGGCTTGCTCAGCCTGCTCTCTTATAGAACCCAAGAATACCAGTCCAGAGATGGTACCACCCACAAGGGGACCTCCCTCCTTGGTCACCAATTGAGAAAATGTCCTAGAGCTGGATCTCATGGAGGCACTTTCCCAACAGAAACTACTTTCTCTGTGATAACTYCAGCCTGTGTCACGTTGACACACAAAACCAGCCAGTACAAGCAGTAAAACTATTTCATGTTGGGGAGAAATGCATATGCTACTTCTCCTTTTATTGAATTAGAGGTCTGTGTGAGCAAGAATGTAGGCACTCACCCCCAGTCAACCTGTCTTTTGAAAAAATTACTTGTTCAATCATATGAACAAAAAACTAGTTGAAATCTTAGATGTTCTAGTTTAGGCTTTTTAATTTAAGCAAGAAAGCATTTTTCCTACATATTTGAATATATAAATGGAATATGTGTCTTTAAACTCTTGGGATGGTAATGGAAATGGCAGTGGTATTTGTTGACTCATTTAATTATTAGGCAGAAGATAACACAGTGTCTTTTTATGGTCTAGAAATAAAGGAAAAATGCTTCCGTGTCATAGCTGGTACATCACTGCGAAAGATGCAAAGTAGTCATAATAGTTCAAATTTGGAACACTTGTAAATGTCAGATATATCATAAACAATGACATAACCAAGGAAATGAAAATGGAATCAGTACAGCACACACATTCCTGTAACCAGGGTAAAACTATGAAAAAAATACAGGCCACTTTTGAAGTGGGGGGGGAGGTTGTGTTGTTGATCAAGGGGAGGAGAAATGGGATAGGGGGTTTTCAGAGGAGAAACAAGTAAAGGGGGAAACATTTGAAATGTAAATAAAGAAAATGTCTAATAATAAATAAAAGAAAAAATCAAAAATAAATAAAATCTTATGAGTGTGTGGATGAAAAGAAATCTATATATAGTGCTGTCAATAATGAACTAATCCAGCTAGGGCTACAGATCAACATATCATATAGATACTTAAGTGTCAATGTTTATGGCATATTATTCAGAATAGTTAAATTATGAAGTTAACCTCGGTATTCAACAATAGGGAAACAGGTAAATAAATGTGGCATATAGAAGCAAAGGGKTTTTTTTTCCTTCCCAAAAGAAAAATAAGGCTCTTTTATTTTCAGTAAAGTGNNGATGCTGTGTACTGCACACCGCCATCAAATCCTCACACATCTACAGCTTCAGTCTGCTGCTCAGCTGGCTACACCGAGATAAAAGCTGAGACAGCTACCGTAAAAACATAACAAAGTAGTGATCTACGATCATTTCCACGAATGTTAAATGAATGTTTTAAAATTCACCTTAAGAGATTCAGAACTTGGAAGGGGGGTGGGGGAGGAAAGAGAAACCAAGCTGTAAACCCTCTTAAATTACAAGGAATAAATGTTTAAAAATAAAATTGAGCCAGGTCGGGTGGAGTGGCCCATGCCTCTAATCCCAGCACTCGGGAGACAGAGGCAGGTGGGTCTATGAAGACAGCCTGGCCTACATAGTGTGATCCAGGGTAGCCTGATCTACATAGTGAGATCACTAAATAAATAAGTGTAATGAAACTAAGAARTAATAATTTWAAAAAAGCATACTAAGAGAAATTTGGAAGGGTTGTGTTCAATGTTGCCCCTTAAGAAAACCAACATGTAACATAGAGCCAAAACCAAAGGTTAAATTGTATCAAAACAACCACTTTCAGCACAAGGAATGCAAGACCATGAAGAATCTCAACAAATAGCTAAGAAWTAATCTTAGATGTTTTGYGAAAGGTCTCAGTCTCCTGGATGTGCAGGACACATACAAGTCAACAAGGCACAGAAAGGTTAAAAAGGACCAACTGTTCCTTGCAAAAGATGCAGGAGGTTCAGGGCACCTAAAGAGAATAAATTCACTCACAAGGGAAATACAGATTAAAGTACCTTGAGGGTGTGGGAGACAGCTCSGTGAGTAAAAGGGCTAGCCACCAAGCCGGACCTGAGATCGATCCCCAGGATCCACGCAGAAGGAGAGCGACTCCTGCTAGCTGTCCTTTGACCTCAAGTGAGACTCATGTGTACACACTGTGACACACGCGCCCATACACAAGCAAACACACACAAATAAATAATGATTAAAAAATTAAAGTACTAGAACACACTGTATCTTACCTATCAGACACATGTACTGAGAGAAACGGGGGGGGGGGGGGGGGGGAGGGAGGGGGAGAGGGAGAGAGAGAGGGGGGGGGGGGGGGGGAGAGAGAGAGAGAGAATCTGCTGGGATGCGCTTCCTCTGGAAGGGCATGAAGGAAAATAACCCCAGAGGCTTCCGAGGAAGGTGGGACTAAAGGACACAGATGACAGACTGACAGTCTGACAGACCATTGTAAATATTTTTGTTCCTGGCAGACATTAAGTCCTGGATTTATTGAAAAATGTTGAAGGGCAAAAATAGAGATGAAGAGAGAGGCCTGGTCAGACACGCATGCTTGGCTGGTTTATCTAGCTCCTTTCATTTAAAAACTCCTGACAGAATATATTCTGCACCTTAACAAACTGAGAGGAGTGTGTTGCTTCAGACGGAACAGTTTTTGCACCACGCATTTTAACTGTTAGGACGTTATTTTAAGAAGTGGCAGAATGCTCAGTTTAGCGTGTGCTGAAGACAAACTCAAGTGAGACTCGTGTGTGTCAAGCCAATGTGCATAATGAAAACACCAGCAGCAGCAGCTACAACCTCGGGGCTTCCTCTAAGTGAGAACATAAATCCTTGGTACAAACCAAGCAGGGGGAATGCAGCTGCAAGTCTGGAGAAAGGCAGATCTGCTAGGGACTGGGGAAGAAGCTGATCCGTACCCTCCCNTTTATGTAAGTACATAAGCACATGCATGCACATATAAAATGAAAGTAGAATCAGAAGAATTGAAGGGATCACAAGTGAGTATGAATATGCTCAACAGCCATTCAGTTTGGATGGATTTGTTCTTATGTCTCATGGAAGCCCCCTAGGCAGATCASTGAGATTTTTTCCCCTCAGATAATAGTTGATTGGTGAAAGAGACACATTTCTTTCATGGTGTGTCCATTGATCAGATGCATGTTTTTATAAACAAATGCCCATCTATGTTCCTATAAACAATCATGAGAAATCTCTTTGCGTCCCAAATACACACTCTTTTTCACACATGGTCACTAACACACACATGCTTACATACACACACACACAAACAAACATATACACACATGAACACACACACAAAGATGCACATGCAGTAAAAGAAGAGTGTGGGAGATGTGGGGCAAGTGGAGAAGTGGGAAGTGATTAACAGGATAGGTAATGAGCAAAAACAAAAACTGTGCTGCAGGTGGGAATTAAAAACTATAAAAATACATTAGGCAGACATATCAAACCAATGTAGTAAAATCTATTGCTGTATATAAATAACATTTCTAAAAACCAGTAAAATAAAATTAAAATATCATCATACAATAATACCAAGTACCATGATCATTCACAAGGTAGTTTTTTTTTAAGTAATTAAAGGAAATCTGTGAACCTTATAAAGTAATAATTTATACTAAATAAGAAGGTGACTTGCTTGGAATCTCCAGTTTAGTTATTATTTATTTTAGTAAACTGTAATTATAGAGCATGTTTCAAAAGTATGTATTTTCCACAATTTTCCAATATGCAGTTTCTAATATTTATTTTTTTATTTTGTGTGTGTAGGTTAGTCAAAATGGTTTCTGTAGCAATATTTACAATTGACAGAAAAGGTGATTTCCTAGTATCATAATAGTGAAAGAACTACACCAACAATAAAATAATCACTTCACTTCAGGTTTAATAGAAAGAACTATCAGTTTCATGGGGTTGACCTCCTATGCACATAATGATACTTGGTTCTTATGAAGTGTTTCAGTTGTGTATGAACAGAGCTTATTTGGATAATTTGAGAAGAATAACACATGGCTTTTCCAATTTTCACAGATTTGTTCACCATATGGTTCAAGACTTAAGAATTCACATGTAAATTTCCTTAAGCATAAATTTCAAGTATGGAAGATAGCAGAAGGAGACATTTTAATACTATACTTATCTACTTAAGACAAATACTACAGTTGGGCTAGCCAATGGACAAAGATGTTTCCATATTGATTTAGGTATGTATTAGCATTTAAAGTAAATAAGTTTAGACTTTATGGCATAATGTAATAGATATTTTTCTTTCTCTGATAATAGATGTTATGAAAGACAAAAATATGTTTTCTCAACTGCATGCTTATGATGACAGGTTTATTGTGAAAGAAGGTTTTACTCAGACAAGTTGAAAGAGAATATGTTGCCCCTCCACAGTCCTGACTTGTTTGTCTAATTTTGAATTTTATTTTGTTGTAAGAGTCTATGGCACAAAGAGGTGTGTTGCTCTGTGACTGAAGGGCAGCTTTTTGTGGTGTTCTCATCCTTTGTTAAGAGTGAAGCACTAGGCCAAATTGATGGAGAACACCATTATGCATTGGTAATCAGGGGATCATGTTTCCCAGATAGTGTTCTTGTATTTCTTCTCCAAAACTCTTAAGTTGGATCAGAAAGTGGGGAGGGGGAAGACGCTGAATTACTGTTTTTATTATCATGCACAGTTGTAACCCAAGCCACATTCTTGTTCATTACTTTTTCAAGTCATCAGAGCTAATTGACAGCAAGCCATTAAGTCTAGATTTGTTCCATTAGAAGCCCTGGTGTCCTTGATTACATAGGTAAGGCAAGACCGTTAATTACTGCTATAATGAGATGTGGCGGGCACAGCTGTGCTTTGCCTTAACCAACATTGAAGCTTGAAGCCCACTTTCTTAAACATGGGTAAGTATGCTGACCCTGCATCACCTGTGACCAAATGCACTGTGGGCTGGGTGAGAATATCTACAGCCTAATATACAACCGCTCAAATATAACCACAGGTTTTTTTTCTTTTTTAGCAGATTATTTTTATAGCATGTTACAAGTRCTACAAAATTCTGTTTTATTTTTATATTATTCATAATACTAGAACACAAAGTTTTTCAAAAAATAAAATCACTGTAAAAAGAGCACAGGAAGGCTCTGAAAAAATGTGTAGTCTATTCTACCACGRAAATTCAAAGCCAAAGAATTAAATCTTTAATATGCTAAAATGATAATTTATTTGAGCAAACATTATGTGTTATGGCTTTAGTTTCTGTTAAGAAAGCACATTCTGATAATAAGGATGTGATGAAAACTGTGTTTTATTACATTATTGTGTTCACTAAAATTTTCCACAGTTATTATAAAAATTAACTAAATTAAGAATTTATTAACTACTCAAAGTTTATTTTATCAACTGCATATTACTACTTCAGAAGAGGCATTAGTACATCCTGGTCTATAATCTCATATAGCAATTAATAACTGTCATTTTCTCAATGTCACTCTTTCATTCATATATATGCATATATATGAATATATAAACATATATATGTATATATATATATATATATTGTTTTAGATAAGGTATATTCCTCCTGAAGTTCACGTGTTGAAGTCTTAGGCCTCAGTTGATGTCAGATTCCTGAGAGGTGATTGGATCATGAAAGTTCCTACCCAAGAATGAGTTAACTAAARCAGTATTTGAAATGATGATATTGTTAGAATTTGATGGGAGGGTAATCTCTTGAAGAGCAAGTTGATTACTAGAAATATGTGATTCCCAATTAAAGCTTTTCAGGGTTCCTGGTTAATCTCTTCCTTTTGTCTGTTCCTGYATTGTATGATCAGCCTGTACCCCCTTTTTTCAGCCACCATATTCTGCTTCATAATGTCCCAGAATCAATGGAGAAGTACAGCCATCTGTAGGACTTTTTGAAATCATGGACCAGAATAAGATTTTCCTCTTAAACACACACACACACACACACACACACACACACACACACACACACACACA
>BDUI01000409.1:83528-96416 GCA_002335545.1 Apodemus speciosus | reverse complement strand
GAGAGAGAGAGAGAGAGAGAGAGAGAGAGAGAGATTGTCAAATTTCTGCCCATACAGAGGTCATGTACAATCATGTCTTAGATGGAAGTAGAGTGTACATTTATCTGAATGCCTGAATACCTGTCCCAGTTTTGARATGAATTACTTTATTGGAGATTTAGGGAATTTTGGCTGGAAAGCAATTTAGAGAATTGTACAGTTATATAAGTCATAACAAAAGTGGAAAGGAGAATGACAATAGTGATTCTAATAACATTGAATCATTAAAGTCATTTATGATTATCATAACCTAGGCATCACAGAGATAAATATAAACATTTACTAAAAACTTAACATAGGTTACTCCATTATGTGACTTCTGACCAATTTTCAACCTCATGGTGATTACTTTTGTACCTGTCTTAAAATTCATAAATAAGTCATAGAAGTTTGGAGACTATATTCAGTTTCTTTGAATTCAAGCCGTATATATTTATTTATCCATATATATATTTATCGTTCAAGATATTGATAATGGATTTTGAAAAACTGATTCTTAGAACACAATACAATTTTATTATTTCAAAATGTCCTATTTCTTTACTTTCCCTCCTCATTACAAAATGTTAAAGCAACTAAAACATATAGCTAACTAAAAACTATTCTTTATTTTTTATTAAAGAAAAGCTCAGATTTCTTTAATAAAAATATGACTCAATTTACATGAAACRTTTAGTCTTTAAGTACAGTCATTAGATTGAACCTAGAGAAATTTTTGCATTGAATAATTTTTACAGTGGAATTACTGTTTACATATTAAATAGTAAAACAAAATTATGAATAGAAAGTTAACCAAAATCACAGTTTATATTTATTAGTACTTATTTTATTTTTTCTTCTAGTACTAGGGTGTGGAGCTTATTGCAAACAAGATGCAAAACACAGAGAAAGAGTCTGTGGTAATGGGATCTGCCCTTTCATAGAAAATTCTCCATGGGGATAACAGCATGCAAAAGATGAGGCTTCATCCTCGCAGACATTCCTAAACCAGTAGAATCATGAAGTATATACATATCAGTGTAATTAAGCAGATGAAGCAATATATAATTTGGAGAAGCCTAGTTCTTGAAGGGACTTTGGCAGGGAGGTTTTAGTTGAATGACAGGATCAGCCTAAGGATGTCTGAGATGAAACAAAGCTCATAGAATTACATAAGGAATGAAGAATCACACTCTTCTATAATTTCCTCATGAGATATAAGTAGCACAAGCTCTTTCATCAAATGTCCAGGTTTTAAATATATGTGGCTTATTAAACCCTCCCTACCATTGTTAACATATTAGAGATAAAATTCATTTGAGTACACTATTCTTCTATATATGTGACCTTTTGTGGTTTTCTCCAGTGGTAATGGCAAAGATTACACCATCTATCATCTTGCATCAAGTCCAACATTTAATTGGAAATTATATCATATCTAAGAGAAAGATATTAGCTTCTTTTATGTGACAAGTTCTTCAATAAACATAATCTTTGTAATTTTTCATGGACATAGGTTAATTGCTTTAATTAATCTAATTTGAGAGTTATTTTTTATAGATAACTAATGATTTTTTCTTTGGATATTGTATTGTTTCCTTCTATTGCAAAAGTTCTAGGACTGTAGGTCATGACCATTTTGTCTGGTCACATCAGATATTTTGCATATCAGATACTTGCATTATGATTAATAATAGTAGCAATATTATAGTTGTAATGAAAAAATGATTGGTTGAGGATCACCACAGAATGAGGGGCTGTATAAAAGTGCTGAAGCACTAGGAAGTTTGAAATAGTTCTATCTAGTACATTCGAATACACATTAAGCTATTCAGCATTTATTTAAATGTGTGTGTTTTACAAAAATCTGTATTTGTGGATATTATTAAAATGTTTTGGCTTCCTAGGTAAGCACATTCCACCTTAAATATTGCAGTGAGCTATTGACTAGAGGCACGATACGCTAAACCATTTTAAGTATACAAACTCTTGTTTCAAATATTCTTTTTCTGAGGAAACTTGAGATGTCTAAAATCACATCTTTTTCCATTGGACTCTGAATATATTAAGCTTGACTATTATAATAAGCTTGACTATTCAAAATAATGAATCATATTTTGCTCATTTAAACTACTAGTTAGAATCCAATAAAGCATAAGCATCTTATTTCTAAATATTATTGTAGTAAGTTTCTTAGTTTCTTGCAACCAGATGAAAAAGTTTGTTGAATGAATTATGAATGGCTCAGTGAATCCCCATATAAGAAATTGACCATTCCATAAAAGCAAAATAATTGTAGAAATTAGCTCATGACTGTGATTTACCATCACTGGCACACTAAGGAGAATGAGTTTCTTGCAAAGAACTGTGAACAAGCATGTAGCAGTCCTTTGACTCATGCTCTTCTAAGTTAAAAATAAAAACTTTTACTTAAACTATACTTATATCACTTCCTTGGCTTTCCTCTCCCAATCTCTTCCATACTCCCATTCCCTCTCAGAGTGATAGCTTCATTTTCTTTGATTAATATTTTGATTATTGTTTGATATATATCTACTACTGCTGCTGCTGCTGCTGCTGCTGCTACTACTACTTCTACTACTAYGACTATTACACTACTACTACTATACACATAAATAAATGTAATCAGGTTAGGCCAATGAGTTCTACATTGAAATGTACTCGAACTTTTCTCTCAATAAATTTTCTTTAACCAAAGTAAGATGCAAATACCATGGGTTTTTAGTCCTTAAGTATAACTATTAGACTGAACCTGAAAAAATTGCTAACATTGAATAAGTTCTACAGTGGAATGATTGCTTCTTATGCTTATTAGTGTAGGTTATGCACTCTAGGTCTCTAGAAAATCACATCAGCACCTTCAAATGCAGTTGAGTGTTTCAGAGCCTGGCCAAATTGGACAGATCATTTTCCAAACCATTTATCAAGGCCATTTAGAACTCACAAAGGTTATGTAGTACATAACTCCAAAATGTCTATTGACTCTTTACAAAATATCTAGCAACAAGTCTGGTATTTATTTAGAAAATCACATGTGACAAGATCTTCAATAAAATTAATATTTGGAGGTTTCATGGACATAGATTTATTGCTTTAATTCAACTAACTAAACATTTGTCACTAAAAATACATCATATTTACATATATTTTATTTTCATTAGGAAAATCTACAATGAAAGTTTGTGTAGATATGAAAATTGAGCTTAAATTAGAAWATCTTAAGTACATCTAGGTCTCTCCTGACTTTAATTTATATATTTCAAAGATTAGATCTTTTCTTCATTGTACAAAAGTAGCACAGAACAATGTTGAAAAAAATGAAAGAAAAAAGAATTGGTTAGTCAAATGACCAACATATCCTATCTATTCTTTAGATAGGAGTCAATGCTTCTGGTACATATTTAAGTGCAAGGAGACCCGAAGAAGGGATCTTTATGAATATCATAGAAAGAAATTATCCTAGTAGAAAATGATAATTTTATGATCCAAGGGTGTGTCTCATTGGCAATATGTTGTAATACTACCTACCCACAAGGCAGGCTTGGATTAAGTTTACACATACACATACACACACACACACACACACACACACACAGTCTGTATAGTTCAAGAGAGAACAAAACAAAAATCAAAGTTTAATAATGGAAAGATTTAATTATGTTAAATTCTTGGTTTCAATTGTAGCCACCTAAAGTAGTGCTTCTCAATCAATGAGTTGTGACCTCGTTAGGGTAGAATGACCCTTCCACAGAATATCATATCAAATATTCTGCATATTAGATATTTCCATTATAATTCATGACTGACAAAATTACACTTATGATTAGCAATGACTTATTTTTATGGTTGTGGGACACCACAGCATGCAATACTGTATAAAGAGTCACAACATTTGGAAGGTTGAGAACTACTGACCTAAAGGAAAATTCTTTTAACCCTTCTAAAAACACTAATATATTTTTCTGACACAGGGACATATTAAGTACATGAAAAGAGAACACAACTCTAACAATCGCAAGAACTAGAAATTTAAAAGTACTGCTAGAATCAATATATTAAGGGGTTAGTAAATGAAGAAAAGTAAAAGAATAAACAAATATTATTTACTGCTTGATCATTTGACATATTAATGTTTTATTTCATGAATTTGTATCATCACATAATTTTCAATTCTAAAATAAGGAACTGTCTTTTAAGTAACAACAAAATTGGGGCCTCTGTGTTGATGATGATGACAAATGAATATGGAAAGCTGGTGTTCAGCTGCCAATTTTTTTCAAAGGACAGGTAATTCAGGGCCCACTTTTATGTCAAACTGTACATGCTTAGACTTAATGTTGACTGAAGCATGATGGAAGCACTCAGTGAAGGAGAAAGGATAATGCTAATTAACATGAACAGTTCTGATGCTCTTCACTAGTGCTAAATATCCTTGAATTGCAGCTGCCTACAGATCACAAGTACAGAACCTCCCAGCTAGCTTTGCATATTTAGTATTATGTATAGCCTTGTCAGGTAGCCAGGGACTTCCTTGTTTACTCATTCTGAAGCAGAGGTTTCTTCCTCAGTTTATAACTTGAATTGATTCTATTTAGGTTATAACCTGCTTTAATTGCTACTAAGATATTGAATTGTATAAAACATTCATTAAATACAATTTGTTATTTAACAGAAAGCATTTTATAGAATCAAAGGCATTAAAATTCAAAATTAGTTAATGTAAGAGCTAATTTCTCTATTAATGGTGTTTCTGGAATTTCCTAGAGTTCCTCAGCAGATATGCTCAAGAAATATTTTGACTTATATGATGAACTGTGGAGCTTTATTACCAATATTTATGGATGGTATTCTGAAGAAAGTCAACTATTTCTGATCTTCTAATCCTCTTTATCCCAAAACACAGCAGAGAAAGGGACTTTTTTCATGTGGGAATTTTATTAGGATTAGTGGGGTTAGACATCTGCCAAGAACAAGAAAGAGGACTTCATGCAATGGATATCATCAGAGAGCTTCAAGATTTTCTAGAGAATCAAAGCTGATATGATGAAAATACCCAGGAAAGTATCCCAAGAATATAAGGCCAGAACTTATGTAAAACTGTACAGGGTATTCATGTGAATATTTGTTCTCAGATGGCTAGCCCCTTTTTGTACCAGAATCTCTTCATAACTGTTAAGGATTGCAATTTCTGCTTTTATTATAGGATTCATCAATGTTCCAGGAACAAATTCTAGAATGAGAGAATATTGTACAATGAGTAGAGCCCTTACAATAATGTAGCCTTTAAAATTTTGTAGGAATTGGAATATAATGGACTGAGCATGAGGACCCCAATGGAGGAGTTAAGGGAAGAGCTGAAGGAGCTTTAGAGGTTTGTAACCCCATAGGCAGAACAACAATATCAACCAATCAGACAACCCTGAGCTTCCAGGGGCTATACCTCCAACTTAAGAGTATACATGGAGGGATCAATGCTCTAGTTGCATATGTAGCAGAGGATGGCCTTATCTGGCATCAGTGGGAGGGGAGGCCCTTGGTCCTATGAAGGCTCGATGCCACAGTGTAGGGGAATGCCAGAGTGAGGAGGAAGTGGGTAGGTGGGTTGGGGAGCAACCTCATAGAAGCATGGGGAGGGAGATGTGATAGGGGAGTTTTRGAGGGGAAACCAGGAAAGGAGATAACATTTGAAATGTAAATAAACTATCCAATTGAAGAAAATAAGAATATTTCATCACCTAAATTTAGGCATTCTAAGTCCTTATACTTCTGTCAACAAAATAATGTAATAATATATTATTGGAGTGACCAAAGTGGAATATTTCTTGAACTGTGCTATTTAGAAGTCAATTGTACTTGACAAAAACACTTTTTACAAAATATTTTCAAAGTTTTTATTACAGCTTTAAATCATTAAATGTCCATCTAGAATAATATGGCAATATATTTAATTGTTTTGAGAGTTGCCAACAATATAAACTTTTCTGCTGTTTCTTRAAACATGTGCTTCCTGTTCAAACACATGTCAAATATTAGTCTCATCAGAAGGAAATATTTCCTAAAGAAAGAAGATGTGTTTTGGATCTTCATATACCAATGTTGTTAAATGAATATGGTTTTAAAAGATTAAGGATCAAATATTCCCCAAGACTGACCAGAAACACTAAACCTGATGAAACATTTACTATGGACAGTGTTCTATTTAAACTTCTGTGTTATTACATAAAGCAAATAATTTGGAAACATTAGTTAACTAGATTAAATTGAAATATAAATAGTATAGATATAAGAAATTCTATATGTTGAAAAGTATCATGGTTTGAATGTGCTTGACCTAGTGAATGGCACTTTTTGGAGATATTGTCTTGTTGGAGCAGGTGTGGCCTTTTTGGGGACAGACCATGAGGTCCTCCTCCTAACTATGTGGGAGCCAATCTTCTTCTAGCAGTCTTCAGATGAAGATGTAGAACACTCAGCTCATCCTGATCAATGCTTATCTGGAATCTGCCATGTTCCCACCCTGATGATAATGGACTGAACTTCTGAACTGGAAGTCAGCTCCATTAAATGTGCTTGTAAAAGTTGCCTTGGTCATGGTGTCTGTCCACAGCAGTAAAATCCTAACTGAAACAAAAAGTATCCATATCATTTGTCAACTTCACAAAAAAATTTATAGGATACTACATCTTAAAATAATTATCTTCCAGGTTGAATTGGAATAATTTTATTTTAATGAAAATTGGTATTCCATGTTCAAGAAACAAAATCACCATACAAAAATTTTTTATACATTGGAATTATGGTAAATATTCAGAAATCTAACTTTCTAATCTACATTTTAATGTATTTGTTTTCAACATGTATGTTTGAACATGAACTTTGTTCTTTTTGAGAAGAAGCAAAGATTCTTAATCATGGCACAAAGTTAGTTATCCAGGTCCTCCACCTTATTTTTTTTAGAATACTTCCTTTAATGACCTATTCAACAAATCCAAGAATGATTCTTGTTCTACCGTCCCAGAACTAGAATTACAGGCACACATCACCATGTCCACCACTTTTACTAAGTGATGAGAGTCAAACTCAACTCTTCATACTTGATGGGCAAATTTTTCATCAACTGAAACTACTCCCCATCCAGTAGTTTGATGTTTATTTTTATTTTTTAACACTAACCCCAAAAATAAATTTCTGCTGATTAAAATCCAATATTCTGACATAGCAATATTATAAATATTGTAACTTTTAAATTATTACATTTAAAAATTAAATGTTAGCTATTTCTCCATTTATGAATGATATCTTTCTAGCTTTTGCCTTAGTACTCTAATGCTGCAATGATACAACATGACCACAGCAACTCTTACAAAACAAAGAATTTAATTGAGGCATGCTTATTGATTCAAAGATTTAGTCTGTAGTTATCATGGCATGTAACATGACAGCATGCAAAATGGCATTGTGCTGGAGAAGTAGCTAAGAGTTCTTAAAGCAGGCAGTGGTGGTACACATCTTTAATCCTAGTTCCTGGGAGGCAGAGGCAGAGGCAGAGGCATAGGAAGACTGGCAGATTTCTGCGTTTGAGGCCACCATGGTCTACAGAGTGAGTTCCAGGACAGTCAGGGCTACACAGAGAAACACTGTCTCAAAAAAAACCCAACAAACAAACAAACAAGGAGAATTCTTTATCCTGATTCACAAAGAGCAGAAAGGGAATACAGCCATTGTATTTTGAAATGAAAGCCTACTTCAGTGCCACACTTCTTACAGCAAGGTCAAACCTACTCTTACAAGGCCATACCTCTAATTTCTCTGAAGTAGGGCCACGCTCTGATGATTATGCATTTCAACATTTGAGCTGTTCTTACTCAAAATACTACATTCCATTCTTTGGCACCAATAGGCATGTTACCATATAATAAAAGAATACATTCAGTCTAACTTACATTGTCACATTATCAATACACTCTAAAAGTCCAAAGTTCAAAGTCGCTTCTGAGACTGAGGGCAATTTCTTAACTGTAAACCCATGTAAAGTAAAAAGAAAATAAATAAATAAATAAATAAATAAATAAATAAATAACAAAGGAGATCATGTGCTTCCAACATACAATGGCACAGAAAATATATTACCATTTCAAAAGGAAAGAAAAGTAGCATAGTAAGGAAATACTGGAGCAATGCAAGCCTGAAAACCAGCAGGGAAATCTATAAATTCTGGATTTTGTCAAAGGTCTGTTTGGATATTTCATTATTTTCAATAAAAACAAGCTACTTACCAGATTTACTGCTTGCTGGCACTGGAACTTGGTTGTTTTATTCAATTACTTCTATATCACCTTTCTGTTGCCACCTTCACTGCCTCTGTGTTTCTTTAATTCCTTTTCACAAATCAGTCATTGAGCTAGTTGGGTCTTACTCTGAGATTGTCACTCTCTTTATTCCATTTAGCATCAGGTGTTTCATTCAACCTTTATCTTCTTGGGCTYTGGACTTAGCTCCATTATATTTCCTGATACTTCTTTCCTTTCCACACTGTACTTTTAGTATTTTTCCTTTCTCAGCATGTTCCTTTTCCTTTTATATCAACATAAGAGTAGATACTAACAACCATATGACAGAGTCAATTCTAGGCTTTCTTGAAATCTCTGCTAATGGAATTAATCCTAATTTCTTCAATTCACCATATGGTAGTTTTCTGTTTGTTTTCTTTTGTTTTGTTTGTTTGGTTTTGTTGCCTTTGGACAATGAYAGAAAGCAGCCACATTCTTCACCATAATATCACTAGAGCAGTCCCTTGGACATCTACTAATATTCTTCACTGAAACATCTTGAGCCAGGCCATATCATATTCTACTTTGCTCTCAACACTACTGTCTTCCAGGTTTCTTCTAATGATGCCCATTAAATTTCATGTAAATTGTTCAATTCCTTCTTATTCTAAAGTTTCAAAGTCCACATTATGCTAACAGACAGCATGGTCCACTGTAGAGAGCCATTTTGGGATGCTATGCCGCCTGGCAGGACTTGACACTAATCAAGGTGAAGTTCCTCTCCCAACCTTCCAGCAGGAATTCCTGTGCTAACCATAATCCCCTCCACTTAGAGGAGAGTGCCCAGACCAAGGCAAAGCCCAATTTTCTCCAAGGACACTAGCTGCCACCTGATGCTAGCCTTCTGTGGAGCAAGCAGACCCAGTTAGACAGACTTGTTTCCAGCTTTTGACAGAGGTGTCTTGCCCCACTTATATATATTTGGAGATCTCTATTAAACATTGAATCTTGAGCAGGAAAACTTGTCTTGACTCCATGTTTCTCGTGCCACCCTTTTCCCATCCCCAGCTTTCCTTCCAGGTGACCGGTAAACTGTTCGAATGTAGCTGTGGGGTGCTACAGTCCACCCTGTCACAGCAATATCCTGCTCCTTTGTACCGACTTCTACCTTAGTTAGTATTCTATTGTTGTTAAGAGAAATCATGACAATGGCACTTCTTATAAAAGAAAGATTTAATTTAGGCTTTATTCCAGTTTTAGAAGTTTAATTCAATCTATCAGGGCTTGAAACATGACAACATGCAGGCAGACATGGTATTRGAGAAGGGACTGAGAATTCTACATCTGAATCCACAAGCAAGAGGAAAGAAAAGAGTATCACTGGACCTGGCTTGATCTTTTGAAGCCTCAAAGCCCACCCCAGTGACATACTTCCTCTAGCAAGGCCACACCTACTCCTACAGGATACACTCTCAATCCCTCTCAAGTGGTGCCACACCTTGATAACGAAGTGCTCAAAAATATGAATGTATAGTAGCCATTTTTATTTGTACAGTCACAGCTTTCCTGAATTTCTAAACATATTTTGTCTTAAATTCACACTTAAAAACTTAGAAAACACAGTGTTAGTTATGTTACCTGTTTTGAAGTCCCATAGACCTCCAAATACTACAGTCTATTTGCTGCTTTAGTTACTCTTCAGAATTGATAATAAAACTCTATTATAAAAAGAAGTCAGATGTAAGAGATAAGACATAGAAATAATGTTGATAGTGACTTGGGATTTTGTTCTTGCTGGCTAACTTTCATAGATTTAGATGCTTTTTTAAATGAATATCTTCTTTATTTACATTGCCAATGGTAAAACTTTCCGGATTCCCCCCTCCCAGAGACCCCCAACCCCTCCTCCCATCCCCTGCCTCCACATATATGCCTCACCACCCGACCCACTCCCACCTCCCCCCTTGATTTCCCTTTGTTGGGGCATCTATTGAGCCTTTACCTGACCAAGGACCACTCCTCCCACTGATGCCCGACAAGACATTCCTCAGCCACATTTTTTGGCCGGAACCCTGTGTATCCCTTGGTTGATGGTTTAGTCCCTGGGAGTCCTGGGATGTCAGGGTGGCTGAAATCTTTGTTCTTCCCATGGGGCTGTAAATCCCTTCAGCTCCTCCAGACCACCCTCCAGTACCTCCATTGGAGACCCCATGCCCAGTCCAATGGTTGGCTGCTAGTAAGATACTTCTATTACTACTCCTTTGGTAGAAAAGTCATTATTAGTCCTACTTTACAAATTTTGTGAGCTAAAATCATGACTGCCATGTGAAGTTATTCTCATTGATACAATAGTGACAAGAGTGCGATGGGAATAACCAACCTTTATTTGATTGGATTTGATTCTGTTTTACAAGACAGAATCTATGCTAAAAACTTGCAACTGGTTAAGTCATGGGTCCTAGAGAAGAATCTAAAACTACTGTTCTACTGAATGGACTTAATATAAGCCCATTAATTTCTTGTTTATACTTATGAAATAAATCATTGAGCCTTTATCAGAGTATTTGTTGCCTTCTAGATGGCTACTAATACAGAAAGCCACAAGTGGTCAAAGTGCAGAGAATAAGTGAACAAACATAGTGTTCAGTTCTAAATTAGACACCTACCTCACACTCTCTCTTCCCAATGTATGTTGCAGAAGAAAGCACAGAAAGATTGACAGAGTTGGAGTGGGTAAATCTAGTGCTTACCTTACATCTGCTTTGACTGCATGTAAAAAGCCTACAAAATAATAAGCCAAACCACTAGCATGGCCAAGGAGAGACTCATGAAATACCACGCCTGACCAAGGAGCTATTTGCACTTGATGGCTGTCAAGGTATGGTGAGTTAGTTTTCTTGAAGCATAGATCTGACTGGCTGTTCATTCTTGACTATGTTGCCTATACCCATGTGCCTACTAGCAGGATTAAAAAACTCAGTGTATTAAGAAAACAGAGTACCTAAAGTGAGGAAGATGAAGAAAGTGGGKGAGTGGATAGAGTACCAAGTGTATAGAAAGGAATGAGAGTATAATTAATCAAAATATTTTCTATGTACATATGAAATTCTAAAACCATAATAAAACAAAGTTAAAAAAAGTAAGGCTAGTAACAGTACTACTCTGAAAAATTTATGTGCCCTTTATAGTACAATTAAGCCAACTAATTAGAAACTCATGAACTAGAAGAAAAATTCATTAACACTTAGAACATGAAAACATTGACACACATCTGAAAATATCAGTGGTATATATTCAATTGAGTAAAAGGTAAGGGTTATAGTTCTGCATGACACAATGATTAAAAACTAATTGAAAATCAAATGTATAATGACTCCAAAAGGTTCAAGTAGTGCTTGCCTATGTTACATTCTTTTACTTCATTGAAGTCTTGGTTCCAAACACACATAATGCATGCTTGGTCTTAAGCAAACTGCCATCCACCTGCAGAGCACAATGCTTATTAAATAAATGATGTCCAAACTACAATGGCTAATGTTTGACTATTGCATATTTTGAATGGGAGTGTTTTGACTACACATACAAAGTTTTCTGGTCTTATAAAACATCTTGGTTTAATCACAGAAAACAAAGAAACTTAATATTTACTTGCTGTCATTCCTCAATATGTAAGTATCAAATTAGTCCTTAGGATTTTTGAAATAATTGTTTGAGTTGCAGACTTGAGGTTCATTTAAAAAATGTTCAGTCACTATGGGTTTGGGTTTAGAATAGCRTTTCTGATAATTTCAGAAATGGCCCTACCATACTGTTGCTATTTTGTACTGTGTATTTATGTGATGTGACTATTCTTAGCATTGACAGTTATAAAATAGAACTGAAAGTTAATACTGAAAAAAAATCATAGAATATGTTTTGTGTTTGCCTGTATCAAAGAGACAGTCAAGATTTAAACTTTTAAGTATTTTAATGTACCTAACCAATTAAGCTTGTTTTCATTTTCATGCATTTACATTTTGAAGGGTAGAGTTTCTTTTATTTCAAGCTGCCTTCAATGTTGCCATGTTGCTAGGGATGATTAAGTTTCTGATCCTTTCTTTTCCATTGAC
The DNA here is from genome assembly GCA_002335545.1 of Apodemus speciosus. Taxonomy (NCBI): domain Eukaryota; kingdom Metazoa; phylum Chordata; class Mammalia; order Rodentia; family Muridae; genus Apodemus; species Apodemus speciosus. The sequence goes on along the minus strand of BDUI01000409.1, from coordinate 83,998 downwards.
CTAGTTCTGGAATAGTAGTCATGAATGAAAATAACGAGTTTTACATAGTGCTAGGAAGAATTGAACCCAAACATCTATGGCCAATTGATCTTTGACAGAGGAGCTGAAAACATCCAGTGGAAAAAAGAGAGCCTTTTCAACAAATGGTGCTGGCTCAACTGGAGGTCAACATGCAGAAGAATGAGAATTGATCCATTCTTATCTCTTTGAACCAAGCTCAAGTCCAAGTGGATCAAGGACCTCCACATAAAACCAGACACACTGAAACTAATAGAAAAGAAACTAGGGAAGACCCATGAGGACATTGGCTCAGGGGAAAAGTTCCTGAACAGAACACCAATAGCTTATACCCTAAGATCAAGAATAGACAAATGGGACCACATAAAATTACAAAGTTTCTGTAAGGCAAAAGACGCTGTCAAAAGGACAAATCGGCAACCTACAAATTGGGAAAAGATCTTCACCAACCC
>BDUI01000409.1:32676-52432 GCA_002335545.1 Apodemus speciosus | reverse complement strand
ATACTCAAAGGATAAGCAGGCTGAGAAAGAAATTAGAGAAATGACACCCTTCACAATAGCCACAAACAATATAAAGCATCCTGGTATGGATTTAATCAAACAAGTGAAAGATTAGTATGACAAGAACTTCAGGTGTCTGAAGAAGTAAATTGAAGAAGACCTCAGAAAATGGAAAAATCTTCCATGCTCATTGATTGGCAGGATTAATATAGTAAAAATGGCCATCTTGACACATTTTCTTTATAATTCTTCAATTGACAGACATCTGGATCACTGTCATTATCTGGTTATTTCAAATAATGTTGCTATGACCATTGATGTGCAAATGTACTTGTGGTAGAATGGAGAATCTTTGGATATATGACCAGCAGTGCTAGGGGACAAGGAAACTTGTGGAAGGTGTGGAAGGACTAGGAGGAATAGAAATAAAGGAAACTGTGGTCAGGATATAAGAGAGAAAATTAAAAAGCAAAACAAAAACAACAAAGCACTAAACATATCCTGAGCAGAAACATTCCTTAAAGTCACAAAGTTCCTTATAGAAGAGAAAGTAGGAAAGAGCCTCAAATACAGGGAAACTTTTGGTGATTAGAACAACAAAGGCTCAGCCTCTAGGATCAACTATTGACAAATGGTATTTCATACAATTGAAAGCTTCTGTAAGGCAAAGAACAGAACACTGTCAATAGGACAAAATGGCAACCTACAGATAGTGAAAAGATCTTTAAAAAGTCTACATCTGATAGAGGGTTAATATCCAATATCTTTACAGAATTCAAGGAGTTATATGCCAAAAAAACAAAGCAAAACAACAGAACAAATAACCCTATTAAAAATGGGGTACAGAGGTAAACAAAGAACTCTCAACTGAGAAATCTTGAATTGACAAGAAGAACCTAGGGAAATGTTCAACATCTTTTATAACCAGAGAAATGCTAATCGAAACGACCCTGAATTTCCACCTCACTCCAGTCAGGTGACAGCAGATTCTCAAGAGGATGTGGAGAGAGAGGGACACTCCTTCATTGCTGGAGGGATTGCAAGCTGGTAAAACCACTCTGGATATCAGTTTGGCAGTTCCTCAGAAAATTGGTAATAGTGCTACCTAAAGGCCCAGCTCTACTATTCCTGGGTGTATAACCAAAAGATAATCCAATGTATAACAAGGAACATGAATAGGAACATGTACATGGGGTCTTATTTATGATAGCCAGGAGCTGGAAATAGCTCAGATGTTCCTGAACAAAAGAAGATATATTAAAAAAAATGTGGTTCACTTACACAACTGAATACTTACTATTCATCTATTAAGAATGAGAACATCACAAGTTTTTCAGGCCAATGCATGGAACTAGAAAATATCACTCTAAGTGAGGTAACCCAGACACAAAAGAGCACACATAGTATATACTTACTGATAAGTGGATATTAGACTAAAAGTTCACAATGCCAACAATTCAACCCACAGACCATATGGAGCTTAGGATGAAGAAATACCAGGGTGTGGATGCATCAGTCCTCCATTGAGAGAGGAACAGGATGGATGACCAAAGGAGGTAGAAGGAGGAAGAACCTGGGAGGGAGAGAGGAAAGGGAAGAAATGAGGGGGTAGTATCAGGTACTGGAGGGGAAGGGAAACTAAAAAATATATAGTAGTGGGGGATAGCCACTGAAGAGTCCCAGAGTGCAGGGAAATAAGAGGCTCCCAGGACCTAGTGGGAATGACTTTAGCCAAAATTCACAGAGAAGTGGAGATATAACCTGTACAGACCACCTGAGTAGATAGGCAAGTGCTCCTGTCGAGGTAAAAAGTGTGGAGCAGAGACTGAAGGAAAAGGTCATCCAGAGACTGTACCACCTAGTGATCCATCCCATCCATAGACACCAAACCCTGAAACTATTGCTGATACCACAAAATGCTTGCTGACAGGCCTAGTATAGCTGTCTCCTGAGAGGCTCTGCTGGTACATAAACAATGCAGGTGCATAATCACAGCCAAACATTGGACTCTGCCTGGGGACCACAATGAAAGTGTTAGGGGAAGGACTGAAGGAACTGAAGGGGTAGAACAACATTATCAACTAACCTAACCCAGAGATCCCAGGGACTAAAACAACAACCCATGACTTCACATGTAGGGACACATGGCTTAAGCTATGTATGTTTTAGAGGACTGCTGAATCCGACATCAGTGGGAGAGGACACCCTTGGTTCTGTGGAGGTTTGATACACAACATAAGGGGATGTTAAAGCAGTAAGGTAGGAATTGGGGGGTGTGTGGGGAAGCAACCTTAAAAATCAAAGAGGGTTGGGAAGCCGGTTTGCAGAGGGGAAACTATGTAGAAGGGGAAATATTTGAAATGTAAATAAATAAAATAACCAATAACATAACAATNTAATTGTGATAGGTCTTCCTTCATATGTTACTTGGCCTCTTTCCCTTACTGCTTTTAATATTCTTCCTTTGTTTAGTGCATTTGCTGTTTTGATTATTACATGACAGGATGAATTTCTTTTCTTGTCCAGTCTGTTTGGAGTTCTGTATACTACTTGTATGTTCATGGCATCTCTCTCTTTAGGTTAGGGAAGTTTTCTTCTATAATTTTGTTGAAGATATTAACTGGCTCTTTAAGTTGTAAATCTTTGCTCTCTTCTATATCTATATACCTTAGGTTTGTTCTTCTCATTGTGTCCTGGATTTCTTGGAATGTTTTGGTTTACAAGCTTTTTGCATTTTGTAATTTCTTTGATACCATTTCTATGATACCATAGAAAGTCAATGCTTTCTGTGGTATCTTCAGTACCTGGATTCTTTCTTCTGTCTCTTGTATTCTGATGTTGATGTTTGCATTTATGACTCCTGATTTCTTTCCAAGGTTTTCTATCTCCAGAGTTGTCTTCCTTTGTGATTTCCTTGTTGTTTCTACTTTCATTTTTAGATCCTTGATTTTTTTTTTCAGTTMTCTCCCTTGTTGTTTGTGTTTTCCTGTAATTCTTTAAGGGATTTTTGTATTTCCCTTTTAAGGGCTTCTACTTGTTGACTCATGCTCTCCTTTACTTCTTTAAGGTAGCAATTTATGTCCTTCTTGAAGTCCTCTATCAGCATCATGAGATGTGATTTTATATCCAGATTGTGCTTTTCCAGTTTGTTGGGGTGTCCAGGACTTGCTATTGTGTGAGAACTTGGTTCAAATGGTGCCATGYTGCCTTGGTTTCTCTTGGTAATGTTCTTGCATTTGCCTTTTGTCATCTGGTTATCTCTGGGGTTAGCTGGTGTAGCTGGTATCTCTGACTGTGCCTTGTCTGTCCTGCAAGCCTCTATATCTGTTCTCCTGGTAGATCCATTCTTTCTGTGTACACAGCTATGTAGGTACTCCTATGAGACCAGCTTTCATGGCTGTATTTGGGAATCTAGCTCTATGGCCCCATCAGTTCTGGGAGAAGGCAGAAATCTGAATATTCCTGTGCCAGGCTGCTCCTAGGCTGTTGTGTCCTCAGGGTTTCCAACTGTTTTCTCTGAGCAGCAGGGGTGGTCATACCTGTGATGTCTGGCCTCTCTGCACTCCTGGGTGGTTACCTACCTCCCTGTGCCACTTGGGTATGGTGTGCTGTGGCAGAGGATCCAGTGATTCTTATAAAATATATTCACACTTTTGTATAATATTCATGGCATAATTTAAATCTAGCATTACACAATATGTGGACAACTCATCATTTATCCAGATATGTAAATTCATTCTATATTGAGATATTCTAAATCAAAACATTCTACATTTTTGTGCCCTTTTTATTTGGACATATAATTTTATTTATCTAGGATAAATATATAGGACTGAAATGCTATGACAAATGGAAAGTATTCATTTGGTTTCAAGTATAAACTATCATAAATGATGTAAAATGGCTATAGCATTTCAATGGTCACTGTAATCTTTCAACTTGACAAAAATCTAGACTCACTTCAGAAGTGGGTCTATAGGCATACTTGCAGAAATAATCTTGATTGCCTGTATATCTTGATTGATTACCATTGTAGTGTCACCATTCCCAGGCTTTCTTTCAACATGATAGGAATGAAAAACCTGATAGGGAATCTTTGCATTCAAAGTCTCAGCAATGCCTGGCTGTGGTGGCGTATGCCTTTAATTCCAGCACTTGGAAGGCAGAGACAGATTTCTGAGTTCGAGGACAGCCTGCTCTATAGAGTGTGTTTCATGTCAGCCAGGGCTATACAGAGTAACCTTGTCTTGAAAAATCAAATAAATAAATAAGTAAATAAATAAATAAAAATAAAACAAAGTAAAATCTCAGCAATATAAATGCCTAAACAAGTGATTCATTGTAACCACATCACTCAACATGCCAATGTGGAATGAGAATATTTTGTATCATCCTATATATAAAGTTACAGAAATTTTTCTAAGAGAGGAAGAATTGGTTTTCTTCAAAGATAAGCCTCTGATTGGCTTTCCAATCCCAAATAGTTCAATCTATTCACATTATAAATAAATAGACTCAGTATGTTATATACCTATATATGTACATGTGAATGAAAATGCAAAACTCATATAAACAAATACATATGTATCAATAATAATTAAAGAAAAGAAAGTCATAAATTTGAGGAGAAAGATGAACATGAGAGTAGTTGAAATCAGAAAAGGGAAGTTTGGAAATGATACATATGCAAGACCTATGTTCAAAATCTCAAATATGAATATATAGATAAAATTACTGTATATTATTTGTATTAACATCAAACAGAACTTTAGAATAATTTACATAAGACATAGATAATATAGATGGCCCTAAATAATATATTATAAATGGTATGTCTGTTATGAAAGTAATAGGTAAAGCAAGTAATAGGAAATACTAACAACAATGCTTGTATGAAGTGGCTAGTGAATCAGAAGAGACAATATAAAGTTGTCTGGATACTGTTTTTATATTTATTACAAAATCATACAATATAACAGAGACTATCACTATGTCTTTTAACTCAATTCAAGAGATTATAACATCTGCTTTTACTTTCCTTATATAAGAGAAATAGACAAAATTATGGGTCTTTATATATTCCCTGTTGATGTGGATGACAAAGACAGAAAATTGTACATAATAATTATACTCAATGCAAACTCTTCTGCCCCCAAGCCTTGTTCACCTGTTATTTGATGATGACGGCACAGCCTTTAGTCATCATGCATTCTTTCCCATCTTTCAAAGAAAAGAAAGTCAAATAGGGAAAATTGTATTCAGTTGTGGATAGAACCTGGAGAACAGGGTAAATGAGTAACACTAATACCAACATGTGCCTATTCTAGGAGAAATCTAGAGATCTGGGAGGTGAGAGACTCTCCAGACTCAAATAGAGGGACCTTAGATAAAATTCCCAACAGTGGGGACAGGGAACACTTAGAGGCCACCTCCTGTAGAAAGACAAGGCATCAGTGCCTGACAAATACAGGGGTGGATGCTCTCAGCCAACCATTGGACTGAGCACAGGGTCCCAAATGGAGGACCTACAGAAAGGACACAAGGCTGAAGAGGTTTACAGACCCATAAGGAGGAAGAACAATGTGAACCAAMTGGTACCCCCAGAGCTCCCAAGGCCTAAACCACCAACAAAATATACACATGGAGGGACTCATGTCTCCAGCCACATATGTAGTAGAGAATGGCCTTGTCRGACATTAATGAGAGGAGAGACTCTTAGACCTGTGAAGGCTCAATGCCCCAGTGTAAGGGAAGGCCAAGACAGGGAAGCAGGATTGAATGGGTTGATGAGCAGGGAGAGGGTGGAATGGATAGGGGATTTTCAGAGGAGAAATGAGGAAAGGGGATAACATTTGAAATGTAAATAAAAAATATATAATAAAAAAGTAAATGAAAACAAAAGAAAGAAAGACAGGGCATCAAATGGAGGCATGCGGGTGATATCCTATAGTCAAATACCCTGAYCCAGAATTGTTTCTATCTAAAAGAATTGCAGGGACAAAAATGGAGAAGAGACTGAGGGAAAGGATATCTAATGAAAGGCCCAAATTGGGATCCATCTCAAGGGGAGGCTCCAAGGCCTGACACAATTTAATAATGCTATGTTGTGCTTACAGACATGTTTTGTTTTGTTTTGTTTTTGTTTTATTACATTATATTCTCATAGAAGTCAAGGAATTATCGCAAATTGTTTTTTTTTAAATGTATTTGTTCCATTACAGTCTGACTGAAGCCCCTTTATCCCCTCATTCCAGCCTAACCTTCATACCTCTCCCCCATTCCACCTTCCCCTTTTTTCTCAGAGAAGGGGACACACCTCCCACATGGGTACCAACCCACATTAAAGCACATCAGGACTAAGTGTATCCTCTCCCACAGAGGCCAGACTAGGCAGCCCAGCTATGAGAAAGGAATTTAAAGGCAGAGAAGAGAATCAGAGGTATCCTCTGTCCAATTGTTAGGAGACCTACATGAAGAACTAGCTGAACATTTGTTACATCTGTGTAGGGGACCTAGGTCCAGCCTATGAATGTTCTTTGGCTTATGGTTCAATCTCTGTAAGTCCCAAGTAGTATAGGTCAATTGATACTGTAGGTCTTCTTGATCCCTCTGGCTCTCTCTCTCTTCCCTCCATTCTTCCACAAGACTCCCTGTGTTCATTCTATTGTTTGTTTGTGGGTCTCTACATCTGCTTTCATCAGCTGCTGTATGAACCTCTGAGAAGACAGTTATGTTAGGCTCCTGTCTGCAAGCATATAAGAGTATCATCAATAGTATCAGGTGTTGGGTTTCTCCCATAAGGTGAGTCTCAAGTTGGGTCAGTCACTGGTTGGGTATTGCCTCAGTCTCTACTTCATACCCCTCTACTTCTTGTAGAAAGTATAAATTTTAGGTTGAAGGTTAGAATCCACAGACCCAAGATGCTAAGTAAAAGAAATGCCCAAAGATGATATTTGAATCTCATTCAGAAGGGGAAATTAAAATAGATATCTGAAGTAATTGCAGTGAAGGACCTGGGTGGTAGAGGGGTAAGGAAGGAAAGAGGGGTGAATATCAGCAGTGGGGACAGGACAATTGGAGAGAGAACAGAAATCAGTGGGGATATCTCTAGGATTGGGGTCTTCCAGAAGCTATGGGRGTAACCAGAGCTGAGCCTTCCACCATCAGGGAATATGATGCCTGAATAGACCTCCTCCTACAGCCTCTTTTATTCATACACAGGGTTGCATTTTGTTTTATTTTGAAGTTATTGTCAAAGAGCCYAGAATTCTTAGTGTATGCATAAGCCTACAGTTTAGGTGAATAGAGTGTTACAAATTATAATAGAATATTTTAATTGTAACTTCTAAGCTTATTGCTTTAAAATGTTTTCTGATGTTTAGAGAAATATTTAATTATAATCCTAAATTACAAAAATGCTTAAAAATTTGTCTAGATGCATTTACAAGAGTTGCTTTCTGTCTTCCTGTGATATCTGATTTTATTTAATATTAATTTAATAGAATATTCCAACCTTTTCGATGAAAAATTTAGTACAAAAATATGAATATATTATTTCCCATATGGGTTTGATTATGTCATCCCTCTGATTCAAAGTGGTAATACATGATCCATTTCATTTCCTGGCCCTCTGTACATCTCCCCTGTTTCCTGCCCTATCTGATCCTGCCCCACTTTCTCCCTCCCCTTCCTCTCTTCCTTCTAGGTMCCTCTTACCTTCTACCTCCCATGATTATTTTATTCCCCCTTATAAGTAAGACTGAACCATCCAATYTTTGTTCTTCCTTTATTTTGAGCTTCATATGGTCTATAAGTTGTATCATGGGTATTCAGAGCTTTTCCTAATACCCAATTATCAGGGAGTAGATAACATATTCTTTTGTGACTGTGTTACCTCATTTAAGATGAGAATGCTATTTTCTAGTTCCATCCATTTGACTGTGACTTTAATGAAGTAATTGTTTTTAATAGCTGATTAGAGTCCAGGATCAGGAAATTGAAGAGGTGTATAGTAATGGGGGAAACAGAATTGGGGTAGCCAACAGAATGTCCCAGATGCCAGGAAAGCAAGAGGCTCCCAGGACCCAATGGAGATTACATTAACTGAAATACCCAACAAAGGGGAGAGAGAACCTGTAGAAACCATATCAAGAGGCTAGGCACAGTCCCTGGTTGAAGGAGGGATCCACCCACACTTCTGAAAATTTTAACCCAGAATTGCTCCTGTCTGAAGGAAATACAGGAACAAAGAGTGGAGCAGAGACTGAAGAAAAGGACATTATCCAAAGACTGCCCCCCCCCCAGGGATCCATCCCATATGCAGTCACCAAATCCAGACACTATTGCTGGTGCCAAGAAGTGCCTGCCTGATATGGATGTCCCCTGAGAGGCTCTGCAGAGCCTTATGGATACAGATGTGGATGCTTGTAGCCAACCAGCAGACTAAGCACAGGGACCCCAGTGGAGGAGTTAGGGGAAGGACTGAAGGAGCTGAACTGGTTATCAGCTCCATAGGAAGAACAATATCAACCAACCAGACCCATCCCCAGAGCTCCCAGGGACTAAAAAGAGTATACATGGAGGGACCCAAGGCTCCAACAGCAGGGGATAGCCTTATCTGGCACCAAAGGGAAGGGAGGCCCTTAGTCCTGCAAAGGCTTGTTGCCTCAGTGTAGGAGAATGCTAGGGAGGTAAGGCAGAAGTCAGTGGAGAAATGTAAATAAATAAAATAACCAGTAAAAACATTAATAAAAAGTAATGATCCATTTGGAAGTGTCCTATCTCAGAATCCATTGTCTTTCAGGCGTGGAGTATACTGTCATCTCCATTTCTCCATGCCCTATACCAATTAACTTTCACTTTATGAGTAATGTCTTCCACCTTCCACCATCAAAATTCTGTTCTTAATTTTTGAAATTAATTTGATAATAACAAGACATGATTATTTCCAATTTAATTTGAAGTTTATTCTGAGTCATGAATTATTCTCTTCTAAATAGTTGAATGTCACCTGAGATATATTGTTAATGACTGGAGACTTTTTGATTAATTATTTCAGATTTATCCATTTATTTAACAATATTAAATTTAATGAAATCTCAACAACAGTTCTTGAAATTGTTCTCATAAACAGATACAGTTTTATACCATGTAGAGAATGTTACAGGATGAACAAAACATCTTGTCTCAAAGATGCCTAAGGAGGTAGAATGGTGTGTATATAAATAGCATTTGCAAAGGCAAAAGGGATTTGTTCTTGGAGTTAAATGAATAATAATAATAATAATAATAATAATAATAATAATAATAAAGATAATAATCAAGTATCCAATTTCTTGGTTCTTCTTTGTTTCTTGGACACCATTCAGCTATTTCTTTGTTGAGATTAGAAGCTGAATAAGCAAATAATATACTATCAATCATTCTATAAAATGTTTTCTTCATATTTGCAAATAAAATTCCTGATTATGATCTTCCCCTTTAAATTTTAATAATTTAAAGAATATTATCATGAAAGAGCTTTGTGATAATTGACTTTTAAATAGGTGTCCACATGTAAATATTAGAAGTAGTAGCATTTTAATAGATCAAAAGTTATCTGTGCCTTMAAAAAATAGGCAAAGGCAAATAGATACCTAAAAATTATATTTAAAGTTAATACAGTTTTGGCTTTTAATACTATTCCTTGTTTTTTTGCTGGTTTACTATCTATATGTTTGTTTTGAATGCCCTAAAATAATATTAAATATAAATTTGATTTCTCAATGTCATTCATAGACACCAAACTTGTGGAAATCTGATCTTCAGAAATAAATTCTGAATGCATTAGTCATGGATATTTTTGATTGGTAACTTGACTACATGTAGATTAAATGAAATATGAAGATCAACTTCTTATCTGGTCTTTTCAGGTATGAGGAGGAGACAAGATTTTAATCTAGATCATTTGAGCTGGGAAAAGATATCCATTTAATCTAGATATTGAATTGGGAAGATATACATTTAATCCAGGTGTTTTGATCTAAGAAAACCTAATYCTATTCTAAGGACACAATCTGTTGGAAGTCTATAGAACGTGGAGGAAGGAAACTTTTAGTCTCAGGGACAGAGTTACTACTGGATTTCTGAACTATCCATTCATAATCATTTACTGTTAGATTAATTATACTGCTGCCTATAACTCATTCTAATAAATCTGATATATATATATGTATATATATATTTATACATCATAAATTCTATAAGTTTTGTTACTCTAGAAACCACTGACTGTAACAGAACATAAACATTTGAACCACAATTGCCTGTCACTTTTATCCTCTACCCCAAATTACAGTTGGCATCCTCTGATTTTTAGCATAGTTAAATTTAAACAGAATATTAATGTCAAATGAATGCTTGCTTCAAAGAAAATAATATATTATCTCCACTCACAGTTACCTAAACTTCTTTTCATACTGAACACAGAGTTGGTTCCAACTCTTCCTTTGTAGGGTAAAGAATATTGTACCAGCAGTAGTTAACATGAATATTGATTTGGACATTTGAAAAATAACCAAAATATATTGTGAAAAAATATATAAATTATTTAATTTTTGTTAACATTTAAGTGTTTTAATTTATAAAAGTGCTAGTTGTTTTATTTCTCTGAGCTATCTCATAATGATTTAAATGTACATATATTCACACACACACACACACACACACACACACACACACACACACAATGGTTGCTAATATCCACTGACGTTACAAAGGAAGTTTCTGACCCTCAAATGTCAGAGAAGCGGGAAAAGTCCTCCCTCTGTGTGTCCCTACCCTCAGCACCAGCTCTGTATTTNACTGAATACTATGAAAGCATTTTTGGGACTATAAAGAGAGAAATTGTGCTTCACCAAAAAGAAAAAAGGAAAGAAAATGAGCAGAGTCTCATCAGAAACCAGAGTTGGGTAGGGGTTTGAAGAAAGCATCTCACATTTTTAAGTGTTCGAGGGAAAAGAACCAGATATCATGATTTATTTTATCCTATCATAGCAAGGCTATTTAAAATGTTATGAAGTCCCATTTGTTGATTAATTAATTAATTTATTTATTTATTTAGTTATTTTCTATATTATTTTTTACATTCCTGTTTCCATGTGTTGGAGGCTCTTCTATGCTTTTTCTTCTAATGGATTCAGTGATTCTGGTTTTATATGGAGGTTCTTGATCCACTTGAACTTGAACTTTGTGGAAGAATGTAAGAATGGTTTGATATGCATTCTTCTGCATGCTGACCACCAGATGAGCCAGCAACATTTGTTGAAAATGCTGTCTTTTTCCCTCCATTGCATGGTTTTTCTCCAGTTTCAAAATCATGTGACCAAAGGTGTATGGTTTCATTTCTGGGTCTTCATTTATATTCCTCTGATCAATATGCCTGTCTCTTTACAAATACTATTCAGTTTTGATCATGATTGCTATGTAATAAAGCTTGAGGTCAGGCTGGTGATTCCCCCATAATTTCTTTGATTGTTGAGAATATTTTTTCCTAGCCTGCGTTTTTGCTATTCCAAATGGATTTGCAAATTGCTGTTTCTAACTCCATGAAGAATTGAGTGGGATATTTGATGGGTATTGCATTGAATCAGTAGATTGCTTTCCGAAAATGGCCATTTTTTATTATATTAATCCTCTCAATCCATGAGCATGGGAGATCTTGCCATCTTTTGAGTTCTTTGATTTCTTTCTTCGGAGACTTGAAGTTCTTGTCATACAGATCTTTTACTTGTTTGGTTAGAGTCACATCAAGATATTTAATTTTGTTTGTGACTATTGTGAAGGGTGTCATTTCCCTAATTTCTTTTTCATCCTGTTTATCCTTTGAGTATAGGAAGGCTACTGATTTGTTTGAGTTTATTTTATATCCAGCCACTTTGCTGAAGTTGTTTATAAGCTCTAGATGTTGTGTGGTGGAATTTTTGGAGTCACTAAAGTATACTATCATATCATCTGCAGATAGAGATATTTTGACATCTTCCTTTCCAATGAGTATCTCTTAGATCTCATTTTGTTGTCAAATTTCTCTGACTAGAACTTTAAGTACTACATTGAATATATAGGGAGGGAGTGGGCAGTCTTGTCTAGTCCCTGATTTTAGTGGGATTGCTTCAGTTTCCTCTAATTAGTTTGATATTGGCTACTGGTTTACTGTATATTGCTTTTACTATGCTTAGGTATGGGCCTTGAAATCCTGATCTTTCCAAGACTTTTAACCTTATGAGGTGTTGAATTTTGTCAAACACTTTTTCAGCATCTAATGAAATGATCATGTGGTTTTGTTCTTTGAGTTTGATTACATTGATGGATTTCCATATATTGAACCATCCTTGCATTCCTGGGATAAAGGTAAATGATTGTATTGATTGTTTTGATGTGTTCTTGGATTTGGTTTGTGGGAATTTTATTGAGTACTTTTGCATAGATATTCACAAGGAAAATTGGTCTGAAGTTCTAGTTCTTTACTGGGTCTTTGTGTGGTTTAGATATAAGTGTAACTTTGGCTTCGAAGAATGATTAGGTAGTGTTCCTTCAGTTTGTATTTTCTGAAATAGTTCAAAGAGTATTGGTCACCAAAATGTTTGCATATGCCTTGAAAAGCTTTATAACATATTTTATTTGTTCCATCATGGTCATTATATATGTGTACTAATTAAAAAATAAGTAGATTCCACCATAATATTTGTATGAATGTATACCCTCCCTTCTCTTATTTCATGTACTATTCTTCCCTCATCTCTTCCTGGTGTATTCCCTGTGGGGAGTGCCTTAATTTTTGGTTATCACAAAGACAATAAGGCTTGAGACCATTTCTTCAATATTGTGTACAGTATAGCAATAAGCATAGAATTTCAACTCTCTGAATACTAACCTATCAGGCATAATGATAAGCAGTACTGTCTAGATAAAGAAACATCACAGTGTTTAAGTATATACAAACAAAGAGACTAATAAGAGCTTAAAACTACGGGGAATGACTATGGACATGGGAACGTAAGTGAGGAAGAAGCAATAAGACAAACAAAATAAACATATTGTCCTTTAGTTTTTTAAATTATGAAATAGGGTTAAATAACATAACAGGGATTCAAGGTTTTCATACTTTATTGGAATTTTTCAAAACATGTGTAAATATGATGGTAAAAATTACAAATAATATTTTCTATAGAAAAGCTATTCCTTTTTTTAAGTTCTTTTTTCATTGGTGTGGATTTTTGTATATTGATGGAAGTTACAGGTTATTTTTGTTACAACATATTATATATGTTTCTTTTTTATTGGATATATTCTTTATTTACATTTCATTTCCCTTTTTCTGGTTTCCCCGCCCCCCCCAGGTGTCCCATATGTCTTTTTCCCTCCCCTTGTTCCCCTATTCACCCCTTCCNAAATGTACATATATTCACACACACACACACACACACACACACACACACACACACACAATGGTTGCTAATATCCACTGACGTTACAAAGGAAGTTTCTGACCCTCAAATGTCAGAGAAGCGGGAAAAGTCCTCCCTCTGTGTGTCCCTACCCTCAGCACCAGCTCTGTATTTTCAGACTTTTTTCTTCTAAAATTGTGTTCAACTCCTTAGGGTTCACTGAATTCTGTAACTGACTTATGAATCCCCCCCTTTCTTTTACCTGTAGAACAGTGGTTTGCAATCTTCCTAGTGCTGAGCCTCTTTAATAGAGCTCSTTGTGTTGTGTTGACCTCAAACATAAAATATTTTACTGAGGCTTCAAAACTGCATTTTTACTATTGTTATGAATTATAATATGAATAATCTGATATACATGGTTTCTGATATGTGAGCCCTGCCAAAGAGGTCATGATCTACGGGTTGAGAATGGCTATTTTAGTGTCAATGTCCAAAATTGTTAATTGTACCTCCCTATTTACCTGGGTTAAAAACTACAGCTCTCTAAAAATTCAAATTTATAATCATCTAACAGGGGTACTCAAGGATAAACTTGACCAAAGGAAAATAGATGAACATACTTAATAGTTCCATATTAATTGGTGAACATTTTTTAAAATCAATTTATTTATTCATACTATTTTCCTCTTTAGACATTTTATCAAGTTCATAACTTTATTATAGCTCATTTACTATAATATTAAGAGGATACAAGGGCATGTATAAGTGTGAATCTTCAGTAAGTCTATCTAGTTAGCCAGGCTTTTGTTAATGTCCCTTTTAGAAAATGATTTCACAACTTCCTACTCTGAGTATCACATCTCCCTCTTTATTCTAAGATAAGACCTATTCAGAAAATGAAAAACTCCACACATTTCCATGTTCATTCACACCTTTTACTATTTTGCTACCAGAGAGATCTCATTGAAATGCATATCCCAAAAGCTTCAACAAAGGGAATGAAACTTCTCTCAGCCTCTTCTTTCATTTCTATTTCCTATGTCCTATTCAAAGCAAAAGCATCTGAGCAAATGTCAACATGCCCATATACATGTTACAAGTTCATTTTTCTCTCCTGAACCTGCTGTAGCTGGTAATTTCTTCCATCAATCATGCATGCCAATATATTTGTTGTCTAGTTTGCCAACTTACCATAAAGCAAATTGTACAAAGCACATAGCATGGCAAGTTTGTTTAAGGAGGAACAAAACACAACTTTGGAAAAAAAATAATGAAATTAGAAAGAAAAAAATGACTGGAAGCTGTTACTCAGCAAGACAATCTCCTGTTGAAACTGGTACCCACTGGGGAGGGTCTGCATAGCTCTGGGGCACATGCCTGGAACACTGTAGATGCAGCCTAYAGCTCAGAACATCAGAGAAGCCTAAATGATATCAGTTGAGATAGTTTTTCTTAAAAAAAATTCTGATACAACTTCATATCTTTATATGAATCAAATTTTCTCAACTCAAAATCCACAAGTGCAGCATGTCCATTACATGAGTTTTTCATTTTGATTTTAATGAAGCATTAAACAAACTGTGTTCAAAATACCTGTAGTATTTTACTCAAAAATTGAGTCTCCAATCTTTTTCCTCTCAGTAAATTAACATTCTACTTTCCACTAATCCGGGCCTATTTATGCATCCTGTATCCCGAGGTACATACCTGACTTATTTCTGTATTTCACTTGAAACTCCAAAAATCAAAATAAATAAAATATATAGCCTATCTTTTTATTATAATTAATGTGTCATCCCAACACATTTTCAACTAATTTTAAAATACTATTATTTTTTTTTAGTGTATGAGTATTTTTTCTTTGTACATTCATATGGACTCTATGTTTGCCTGGTACCCGTGGACAACAGAAGATATCACCAAATCCATGGAACTGGAAATAAGGAGGGTCCATGCATAATGTGGGAGCTCAGATAGGAACCCCAGTTCTCTGCAATGGTTTCAAGTGTTCTTAATGTCTACAAATTCGTCCCAATACCCATCTTCTTTCATCTCTTAAGCTCACTTTTCTCCATTAAGGTAATGACCTTACAAATATAAGTTCTCTCTCTCTCTCTCTCTCTCTCTCTCTCTCTCTCTCTCTCTCTCTCTCTCTCTCTGTGTCTATCTTATGCTTCTTAAAGAATTCATACTCTTTAAGGGGTCCTTATTTACTCCTATAAAGGCATCAGCCAGAAGATTGTTCCTTGGGGAAAAACAGAGTAGAAAGGGTGAATCCAAAATTATCTGCAGGACTGGATGGTTGTAAATATTGACAGACCTCATTACATCTCTTATGCTCTACTAAAGTACCAGTACTTTATTATTTTGTAATCTATTTAGTCATTTATTTTAGATATATTTAAGATAGATTGTCATGTGTCCTAACTGTCTTTCAAATCCTTGTGTAACTAAGGATGGTCACTCCTAGTCAATCCTCCTACATCTACCGCCAAAATGCTAAGATTTCAGGTGTATGTTACCATGTCCAATGTCTCTGGTACTGCTAAAAGAACCAAGGTCTTTGTGAGTCAAGGCCAACACTCTACCCATGAAGCAAAACTTAACTCCTCCTAATCTTTATATATGATTCTAGAATTTCTCCGATGGGTAGTCTATCTCCTCTACATACTTAATGACTTAAGCATCATATTCACAACCTTCATAAATTGTAGAAAATAACTTACCTTAATAATATTAACACTGTTGTAACAGATATACTGAAACATACACTAAGTGCTGTGGAGCTACACCCATAAAGTCTTACAAATTCAACTGCACATGTGTGAGCTGAACAAGAACTACATAAGTGGACATRCCAAAAGAGATGGGGAAAAGCCAACAATGTATCAATCCAACACAAAGAATTATAGGCAACTAAGGAAAGCTATCTGTTAAGARATACCAATTGGTTGACCTGTGCCAGATGGTCAATTCTGAAAACATACATAAAATATCATTGTACAGATTATGCAGGTTGTGTTTTGGAATATGTATATTCCATGTATATGTATATTCATATGATGTATGTGTACATGTATATATAAATGTGTATGTATATGCATATGATGTATATGTACATGTACATGCTTATGCACAAGTATATGATGTGTATGATGTGTATGAAATGTGTATGTATATGTGTATGTGTATGTGTGTGTATGTGTATGTGTATATGTATATGATGTAGATGTAGATATAGATGATGTAGATGTATATGATGTAGATGTATATGTGTATGTGTATGCATACATGTATATGAATGTGTGTATGTATGTATGTGTATTTCTACACATAACATATACTCATACAATAACAATGAAAGATGAAGCAATGAATTAGAAGGAGAGTGAGGAGGATTTTGAAGGGTTTGAGGGGAGGAAAGGGAAGAAATGTAATTATCTTAAAATAAGTATGAAGGGGTACATGATGTCCCTTTTACAAAGCAAAGTAATCTTTATAAATATGTGTGTGTGTCTCTGTGTGTGTGTGTGTGTGTGTGTGTGTGTGTGTGTGTTTGGGTATATATGTGTGTGTGTAGGGATATAGAGACCTGAGATCAATCCTAGTCACTTTTCACTTTTCAGGCCCTCCATCTTGTTTTTTTGAAACAAGACCTATCATAGGGAACTGAGGCTTAGCAATTAGACTAAGCTAGATGGCAAATAAGCCCAAGGACTCTGTCTCTATTCTCTCAACACTATTGTTANATACCAATTGGTTGACCTGTGCCAGATGGTCAATTCTGAAAACATACATAAAATATCATTGTACAGATTATGCAGGTTGTGTTTTGGAATATGTATATTCCATGTATATGTATATTCATATGATGTATGTGTACATGTATATATAAATGTGTATGTATATGCATATGATGTATATGTACATGTACATGCWTATGCACAAGTATATGATGTGTATGATGTGTATGAAATGTGTATGTATATGTGTATGTGTATGTGTGTGTATGTGTATGTGTATATGTATATGATGTAGATGTAGATATAGATGATGTAGATGTATATGATGTAGATGTATATGTGTATGTGTATGCATACATGTATATGAATGTGTGTATGTATGTATGTGTATTTCTACACATAACATATACTCATACAATAACAATGAAAGATGAAGCAATGAATTAGAAGGAGAGTGAGGAGGATTTTGAAGGGTTTGAGGGGAGGAAAGGGAAGAAATGTAATTATCTTAAAATAAGTATGAAGGGGTACATGATGTCCCTTTTACAAAGCAAAGTAATCTTTATAAATATGTGTGTGTGTCTCTGTGTGTGTGTGTGTGTGTGTGTGTGTGTGTGTGTGTTTGGGTATATATGTGTGTGTGTAGGGATATAGAGACCTGAGATCAATCCTAGTCACTTTTCACTTTTCAGGCCCTCCATCTTGTTTTTTTGAAACAAGACCTATCATAGGGAACTGAGGCTTAGCAATTAGACTAAGCTAGATGGCAAATAAGCCCAAGGACTCTGTCTCTATTCTCTCAACACTATTGTTAYAATTGCACATGACTATAACAGATTTTTATCTGGGTGTACAGTATTGCAATTGAGGTCTTCATGCTAGTACAACAAACTTTGTGTTTAAGGAGTCAACTCAAGTTATTTGGTTCAACTCTACACTATAAACCTCATTTCTGTCTTTTAGTGTAAATGTTTAAAATTTTTAGGTAGGTTCCATTTATTACTAAATCCAAGTTTATCYAATATACCTATCTCCTTTCTTCCTAGCCTAGTTAGTCTATGGAATGGAACCTTTCCCTTTTTCTGCACACTCCTTGACCTGGTATTAGTCAACTAATCCCTTTATCCTTCCTGACTCATAATACATAACTTGGACTTGTCATACAATTTCCTTTGCTTAGTATACTTCTCTCAATGTTCTCTCAGTTCTACAATACAGCAGCTGTTGCAGTAGCTTATCTATATTTCTGAAAAATGATTTCAACTTGGCATGGCTTCAAAAGTTATCTGCAAGCACATTACACCCAAATGTATTCTCCTATAATTTCTTAGTTTATTTGACTATCTTATGTATAAATTTCACAATGAAAATGAATGCTGCAGAAATAACTTCTGGATTCCTTCTTACACCCATCATGCCACGCTCAAAGAACATTTTTTTCTTGCAAGAACATAAAACCAAAGACTAAATCACTATTCTGAACTTAATTTCCCTCCCCCACATCTTTCGTTTCCAACAAACTCTCTAAGTTCTATCTTTATTCTCACCTAGATTTTGACTCCTCTCATCAACATGTCCAGTGCACTCACCATGCCCACTGTTCCCAGGTTAGAACATGCCACTGTCCATTCACTGTTGGACTGTACACAGGCTTACTAGACAGTGTTCTCCAGAGAGATTCACAAGGAAACATCCTCACTGTGATCCATTTTTTCCACTTGGATATACTTCTACAAAATATCAGAAGTAGGCATGTCTATGGCACCTCTCAGAATCTTGGGTTTAATTTCTTCTTGCTCAGTTACTGAGTGAAGAAGACTGAGATTTTAACTGCAGCAAGACTGAGGCTGCCTGTATCCAGTTTTGTAACCATACAAAGGCATAATGGCATTGTTGATGACAAGACGTGATATATTGATTTGAGCTTTCTGATTCCTGTGCTGCAGAAGGTAGGCTAAAGTTCGCACCTAGAATCACTCCAAGAAATTTGTAGACTCCCAATTCTCTGTATCTCGTTTATTCATGATTAAAATAGTTAGACTCATTTTAAGTTTATGCACTTATAGAAGTTTTAATTGCCACTTTTCTTTTTCAATCTTGCTCTTTGAACTAATTTTTTTTACATAGCAAACAGATTGCTATGTTATCTCATGACTCTATTTAATGCCCACCAATTACCATATGTCTTGTTTAAAATTAACTCCAAATTCTTTTTTTTGTTTGTTTTTTTTTTTTTCATTTTACTTTAAATGAACCTTTATTTGGTTCTTGGAGTACAGTACTAGACCTCTGGTTTATAGAGGTTTTTTTTTTTTGAGTTTATTTTATTGGATATATTCTTTATTTACATTTCATCTCCCTTTTCTTGGATCCCTGCCCCCCACAGAACACACATGCCCTTTTCCCTCCCCCTGTTCACCCATCCACCCCTTCCCAATTCCCTGTTCTGCTATTCCCCTATAATGATGCATTGAGCATTTCCAGAACCAGGGTTCACTCCTTCCTTCTTGTTGATCATCATTTGGTATGTGGATTGTGTCTATGGTGTTCCAAGGTTCTAGACTAATATCCACTTATCAGTGAGTGCAT
>BDUI01000408.1:271972-285926 GCA_002335545.1 Apodemus speciosus | reverse complement strand
CTGGCTTTTACTTGGGTTCTGGACACTTAAACTCAGGTCCCCATGTTTGCATGGTGCGGTAGTTTGAATAGGAATGGCCCCCATAGATTTCATGTGTTTCAATGCTCGGCCATAGGGAGTGGCACTATTAGGAGGTGTGGCCTAGTCAGAAGAAGTGGGTGAGTGTGTAGGTGGGCTTTGAGGTTTGGCTTGCTCACAAAGTATCCATGCACCTCCCCATCTCAAGTGTGTGGAACAGAGTTTCAGTCACTTGGGTAYAGYTTCCTGTGTAAAAGAAAAAACAAGACCAGGGCTGGCCATGGAAGCAAAGGCAGGCTAGTGTCTGTGAGTTCAGGTCCAGCMTGCTCTGCATACAGAGTTCCAGTTGGGACTATGTAGTAAGACCCAAGAGAAAGCAAAAGAGAACGAAGGAAAGCAACAGGRCCCCTCAGGAGTGGAGGTCCCTGTCACTATTCCGCCTGATTGTTTTCTGTCTCCTGTTTCTCCACTGTGTTCGTGGTTAATGTCACCGTATAATCTATGCTGTGGTTTATACATCTCCTTTAGAGCTCACATTGGCAGCAGCACTGACGGGACCTTTAAGGCTTAGTAGATGTGGCCTCTTGTCAAATGTACTCAAACCAGACAGCTTGGGGCGGGGCGAAGCACGAGATGGCAGGCATTCCTTAGTTTTTTCTTTAAAGTGATTTAATTTTTTAGTGTGTGTGCGTGTATGTGTGCATGCATGTGTGTGCACATGCATGTGTGTGTGACAGGTGGAGATCAGAAAGCAAGTTAGTTCTCTCCTCCTAATAGTAGGGTATGACCTAGAACTCAAACTCAGGTTGTTAGCTTGANGGGTGACTGTAAAGAGTTGTAATGGCGTTGAAAGATGACAGTATTAGGGAGTATGTCTTTGGTCTTTGGAAGGGACATACCTACCAGGTAAGCTGCTGAAGAGGCTAACTCAGCTCCTCAGCATGGTCCGTGTGCCTGTGCCTTGACTCCTGTCGGTGGACAGTTTCCAGTCAGTACCAACCCTGACCTGTGTCAGAGTCCCTTTTGTAAAAAGAGGTCTGAGATGTCCCYTTGCTGACTGCTACCCTCCCTCACAGGARCTCAGTGAGATGCTCTACACAGATCGGCCTGACTGGCAGAGCGTGATGCAGTATGTGGCCCAGATCTACAAGTACTTCGAGACATAACCAGACCAACTAGCTGCCGCTTGACCTCCTTAGTCCTGGACGCGCCTGCTCACTGTCCATCATACCTGGTATGCCCACCACCTCGCCACCTGGATCTGCAAGGAAGGCTCGAGCCAAGTGGGCCAGCACTCCATCGASAAGCAGAGCTGGCTCCACCATGTCCCCACTGCGCGGACCAGAGGCAAACGTGTCTGGAGCCTATGCTCAGGAATCCTTGCTCCCGATGGGAAGTTTCTAGAGAGGCGGGCCCCACTCCTCACACTCTGGGTCCCCAAACCCAGGCCCTCTCCTGTGAGATTCCAGTGTCACCAGTCCCTTTTGCAGCCCACACGTGGTCTACATGCTGACAACAGCCCTTCACTCGCCACGTCTCTTCTCCTTCCTCCCTTACTAAAACCGCTCTGGCTTTGCTTCAGTCCAAACTCTGTCCTTACCAACCACCTACCCCCAAAATAAAGCAGCGCCCTACAGAACAGACAAACAAAAACAGCTTTTGCTTCTTAGCCACCTAGAAACACACTGGTTAGGGAAATAGCTTGCTCAGCCCTGTGTCACTGAGGACTTAATTACGCTGCATAGGTCTCGCTGTCCCTATTTGATTCCTCACGTGTGCAAAGGAGCCCTTGATGCCTTGCTGGTGGTCCACGGGAGGCCAGCTGGCATGCACGTTAACCACACAACCTGAGTACAGGGCTGGTGTCCTGGCTGATGGAGCCATGATCATTGTCCAAATCACCTTCTGCCCACTATTTATTTACAGTTCCGTCACACACACACACACACACACACACACACACACACACACACACACATCTGCCTAACACAGGGGCTCAACAGAAGTCACTTATGCGTGTGGAGCAGCCTGTGCTGGTGAACTCCTTGCACATTTGCACAGTTCTACAGGGTAGGAAGACAGAAATATAAACTATGTTTTAGCTCCAGACAGAGTTGGTCCTTAGCACTTGCTGGGCCTTTTACATTTGCCTGATGGAGGAAGCTATTAGGAAGTCACGCTGTCCCCTGATATCYTGCTGTTTCCCTGAGAAGCAGCATGGCCCCTCCCGAGTACTCAGGCTCCTTGGCTTCAGAGTCTAGAGGCTCTTTGCTATTTTTCTTGGACAAACAAATGTGCACTTGATAGCAAATGAGGGTGCCCCTTTCTCAGACAGTTGGGTGTGCACAAACACCCATTATTGTTCTAAGTGCCAAATAGTCCTGTGCTGGTCCTTTGAGAAAGGCCATGTTCAGAGTAACCACGAGAATGACCGCCATAGTCCTAGTGAATTTCTGCCTGCTTATCTGAGCCACCCTGCTGGCCCAGTCTGTGTCCTCAGAGGACCTTGGTTCTGTCCCTCCCTCCAGTCCATCCCTCTGAAGGGTGGCAGCTGGGTGCAGCAGCACTGATTATTAAACTGTTGTAGCCTCTTGGGGCCACAGACTCCACCTTCAGGCTCAATCTCTAGTTCTTGGCTGTGGCTCCATCCAGTTCCCCTGGGACTCCTAGGAACTGCATGCCTGACCCTCCGATCAGGTGAGTCAGAATAACTGGAACGGCACAGAGATGGAGTCTGCAGATTCTCACAGTTCTCCAGAACTGGTGGACAGCCATGTGGAGGGGCAGGGCACCCCCCCAACCCCCTGTGCTCCCCACAGGAGCTCCTGAGCCGCAATTTAGGGACCACAGTCAGCTGTGAAATGGGCCCCTTCATCTCCAGGTGGAAGTCTAGGGCTCAGAGCCTTCTTTCTGATGAATGCGTTCCTCTGAAAGCTAGGACTTGTGCTGCTGTGCACTGGCTGTGTTGACGTGATTAAGGACAGCCCTCACGGTCTCCAGGCTTCTGCTTTGCCCAGCAGGGAGAAGTGCTGTCCCACACAGCTGGGTGCTGTTTCCTCACAGGTGATCTCAAGCTGTGTAGGAGAGGCCACAGTTAAGGCATGGAGTTCAGTCTGTCTGGCTCTTGTCAGGGTGCCGTCTAGACATCTAGGAGCTCTCAGCAGAGCAGGCTCCATGCTGGTCTCCCGACACCTTACAGTTTCCTTGTAAGCAGAGGGACTTTGGGGCCCAGCCTCTCTGTGATAGGAATCCAGTTTGCTGTGAGGAGTGGCCAGCCACATCTGTTCTTGTTTTTATTTTCCTTTGGCTTTCCCCTAATTACTACAGTTCTTGCCAGGGATGTAGAAGAGGAATGAGATCCGTCCCAGTAGAAGCAGGTACTGCTGGTGATGGGGGTGAGGCAGGCAGACAGTGCTCCAGTTCTCCAGCATGGAACCACACTGCTGCATGTGGAGGTGCAGGGTCTGGGAAGAGCTCCAGGGTACAAAAGGGAATATGGAAACTGACCAGCTAAGAATACCAGCACAGCRGGTGCCTTACATTCTCTCGGGTTTTATTAGGGTGCTTGGGTGGGATGGTTGGTTTGTTTTGCTTTGGGGATTTTTATGAAACAGAATCTCATGGCTGGTTTTGAACTCCTGATCTTCCTGCCTCTGCCTCCCAGGTGCTGAGATTAGGTACCATGCCCAGCTTTGGTACTCTGTGGTTTTGCTGTGTTTTTGTTTGTCTTGRGCTTCTTTCCTCTCCTTTGGAAGCGTCAAAGGTCTCCGTGGCCATGTGTTTCCCATCTGCCTTTACGGCTGCAGAATGTAAGATTCTGAGAAGCTAAACCATGTGGGGAAGTCTCTGTTTTTCTGTGCTGAGTGGTGTCTGAGCTGATGACAGATAACAGTGCTGAGGCCATGCCCACAGGGACAGGGTCCGAGGAAGGGCCCTCTCCTCAGTCCCTTGTCACCTTAGGCATCCCTGTTTGTCCTTAGTTCTCATTCTTCGTCCAGTTGTTCCTCCGCTTTTGTAGACCATCCAGAATTCAAGCCATGGCTGGGAGGGAGAAAGTCATGTCCTGCCAAGCACGGTGCCCCTGCCTGTGGCGAGATCTATTGTGCTATTCTGTGCTGTTCTGGAGATGGAAGCCAGAGAATCAGTTAAGCCTGGGGATTTGGGACTAGTCTGGCAAAAGAGACCCTGAGAGGGAGTGGGGCTGTCCCAAAGCAATCGGCCTTCTAGCAATAATGACTGTCTGGCGTATTCTCTTTCCATCTTCCACGAGCACCAGACACATGCCAGTCTCCCTGAGACCCTTAGGGACAAACCCACCCACCAAATCTAGCAGTTCCTAAGTATCCCAGTTTGAGRCACGCCACTACCAACACAARTGAAAGAGGGAACCCCCAGCCATCTGAAGAGAAGCGTTTCCAGCATCTGCTGAAGGCCCTGGATGTCTAGCCCTCTGATTGAGGTTGGAGTTCTGGGACACCCTGAGTAGCTCACTGATTGTCACTACATTAGTTGAATGCACTTGATACATCGTGGCCTCCTTACTCTCAAGAGGGCACTAGATAGCACCAAGCACTGCCCAAGCATGACATACTATTAGAGGTGAACAGGGCTCAGAACAGAAGTGTAAAGTGTGCCGCTGTGTAATATTTCTAATAAATATATTTTGTTTCTGCCTCAGTTCTTTCACCTGGTGACATCCGTGTTTTTCTCAAAGCACCAAACTTGCTTTGAGTCTGCTGAAAGCCAGCATCTTCCTGTATGTTCCTGTCACTTTCCAGTCCCCACTGCAGCTGCCCTTCCCATCTGCAGCTGCCTTGCTGTGGATACAGGCTGTCAGATGAATTCCAGCCCTGGGATGCTACCAAGCTGTACAAATGTGCTTAAGATGGGAGGTGGGCTGCCTGGACGCTGGAAACCACACACAGTGTTGTGAAAAGTTATGACAAGATTAAAAAGGCAAGTGAATAAAAAGATGTAACTAGTAGCGATGCCAATGGAACCTGGAAGCCACAGACAAGGAGGGCCACCCTAGAATCTTCATTCCTATTCCTCTCAAGTGAGCCCCACAGCCTGGCCATCTCCCGAGGGCCTCCACAACTGCTCAGGGTAATAGTCACTGGTAAGACTTATCAAACATTGGGCCAGCTTCAGGGCTACCACTTCCCTCTCAGTCTAAAGGGACAGGAAAAGTTGCAGCAAGAGATACCCATTCTTGTTTGCTCAACATCTGATTGTCCTGTGCCATTCTCAGTGCCAGTTGCCTTGGGCTGTGTACATGTATGCATCCCTGCTGAATCCCGCACATGCACAGTGGGCCTTTCACAGATGCCCAGGGCCTGCACTTGGGAGTGATCTCCATATCTGCTGGAGTTTGAGGCTTACCGAACAGGTTCTGTCCTATGGGCCTGGCACTGTACATGAATGAAGTTAAGTACCATCCAGGGGCATTCCATGACTGGGACACCTTTGCACATGCACTTTGCAGGTAGGGTAAACTGGTTTTGAAGGGCCACCTGGTAGCACTGAGCCCCAGGGCATCTTCCTTTCTGACCTCAGATTTCCCATACAACTATCTTGGGCAGTTTCTGTTGTCACAACACAATCCCACAAACCGAGTACTTTATAAAGAATAGAGGTTGCCATACCTCTAAGTTCTGAAGTCTGGACCCTCCAAGAGCCCAGCACCAGTGTCTGGAAAGGCATTCTTGCCACGGTATGACTTGGCAGAGGACACGAGGAAACAGAGTGAGCATGCCAGCCCTAGTCCTTCCCTTGTGAAACCATCAATGCCACCATGGGGAGCCCAACCCTCATGACTCATTCCCAGTTACCTCCAAACCATTCAGTGTCTAGCACATGAACTTTGGGGAGATACATTCAGGCCACAGCTTCAGTGGCAGCAGCCATGGGTTAGCTGCGTTAAACGAGAGGCTCCTGGCAGCCCTACATACAGATCCCTGGGCCATGGCTGCCTTCCCCCTGCAGGGGAGAAGGGCTGTGCTCTTAGGCTGTGTAAACTTCAGTCTGAGCTCCATGGGGGCCGTGCAGACTTCTGTGCTCGGGATGCCTGAACCTAATAAGTGGTGGTGATATCGCTTGATTGATTGGTCCAGCTGCCAATGACTTGGAGATTAGTTCCAGGAGTGAACACCACAGCATCCAGCCTGCGGTTCATCTAGTGAACAATCTGTTCCAGCGTTTTCCGGCTTAATGGTAAGTGGGAAAGGCTTGGGGAGAAACTTGAAACCTGACCTCCCCAAGGCCTTCACCTTTCCTTTTCCTTTACTGGTATTATGTACAGGTCTCATGAATGAAAAGACAACACATTCCCCTCAGAGACTTGGAGTCTTCTGGTATCTTTAAATGAATTTATTTTAACTTATTTCACCTACTTCAGTAAAATATTTCTATATCATGAAAAAAAAAAGTCCATAAATAGATCTGCCTAGAACACTCTAGAAGGTTGGCCAGTGGGTCTGTGAACCCTCCCATTTGTCCATCTGGGCCGCTATTTATATCCCTCCTTAGTGTGACCATTTCCCTTGTATCTGAAAAGTGAGACAGAACTGACAGTGGGACATGGGAAAAGTTTCCCTGCTACATGTGACCTCAAAAGGCTTGGCCGCTGTTCAAAAAGGCTGATCCTAGAAAACATCTGGCTAGAGAAGGGCCTCTTCCTAAGAAAGGCAAAGTCTCATCACCCAGAGCC
The DNA here is from genome assembly GCA_002335545.1 of Apodemus speciosus. Lineage (NCBI taxonomy): Eukaryota > Metazoa > Chordata > Mammalia > Rodentia > Muridae > Apodemus > Apodemus speciosus. The sequence continues at coordinate 279,199 of BDUI01000408.1, read as the reverse complement.
TCTAAACAGGCAGCAGGGATGAGAACTCACTGACACTGAAGATGTGTTATCACAGTGAGCTCTGCCGAAGGATACCTGCTGGGCCCACAGACCAAGCTGCTTTTGTTTAGGGAGAGGGAAGAAGAGGCCTGCCTTTGGCCACCTGCCTTTGTAGTTTACAGCCATGTGCCCAAAGTGAGAGCATGGTTGTTTTGTCCCTCTCAGAAATCCTATGGGTGGCTCAGTGTTGGGTCAATCAGCAGAGGGTGATATCAGTAGAGCTTTGAGAATAACATGCCTGTAAGTGCAAACCATTTTATATTTAGCCCATCTGGGAGAGCATGTAAGCTGTGATAAGCCCACTTGAAGGAATTTGTAGACATTCACAGCAGAGTCTTTAACAGGAGAGGATGTCAAGCTTCCGTCCTGACTTCAGATCCAGCCTTCTTAGGGCCAAGTTCAAGTCTTTGAAGCCCACAGAAACACTTATTCACCTTTTCTCCCATAGGCTGGAGTCCAGGGAGCACACCACTCACAGAYTGTTAGGCTGCTGACCTTTGTAGTGACTGTTTGTTGCTGTTGTAGCAAATTACTACAAACATCGATGGCTGTCTTATGGTTAGAGAGTTTAGACACCAACCCACACGAGACTCGCTGAATGCCGTACTTTGAATCTTGACTATTTCTCAAAGGTCAATGGGTTAAAGACATGTTCAGCAACCTCTTTAAGAGGTGGGGCCTGGTGGGGGGAAGTTGAGTCCCTTGCAGTGTATCCTTCAGAGAGAGAGCGCGCGATACCCTGGCTCCTTTTCATCTGTGTTTTCCAGATGCTATGAAGTAGGCAAGCCTCCTGCACCACACACTTTTGCCGTAATGTGCTGAACCACCCACCACAGGGCCAAGGGACTGCATGAAAACCTCCGGAGCCTTTCTTTCTCTTAAGTTTATTTTCTAATGTATCTTGTTATAGCCATGGAAAGCTGACTGATACCTGGAACTAAAATGACCTCAGCAGTCATTTTACTGCTGCTCCACTATCRGTTCTCCAGCCTTCCTGTGCCCGAACCGTTCTCCTTCCTCGGAGAGCTTTCCTCAGCACAGCAGCCAGCTGGTGCTCTCCATTTCCTGGGCCATGTGCCTCTCCCTGACCAAGAGTAAGAGAAATGTGGACTCCTGCTTAAGAGTGAGCCATGCTCATGCGTCCTAGAACTGGATTCCTCCAAAGGCATTGCTGCGTAATGCTGTGTTTCCTGGGATGGGATTTAGCCTTCTAAACAACTTACCTTCGTGGGACTGGTGCCTATTTAACCAAGCCTTAGGAGTGCCAAGTGACTGATTTGAATGGCTCAGGACACCAGTGAGCATGGTTAATACTAGATCATTTGACAAATAAGTATACAAAAGCTAAATAATTTGTTTACAGTAACTTAGCTTGGAGGAAGCAGAGCAGAAAGTTAAACCTACGCCATCTGGTACCAAAGCCTGCACTCCCGGCCGCGGCCATCGCCACCATCATTAGGTGCCTGCGGTGAAGGAAGCCTGTGCTGGAGGGCATAGTTACCCCTCAGGTGATGCTTTGTGATACCTTTGCTGTGACTTACTAGAAAAACAGCTGAATTCCTACCTGGTGATGGCTAGAACTGAGTTTTCACTTTAAGATCTTAAGACATATCTTTAGCCAGGGGTGTGTGTGTGTGTGTGTGTGTGTGTGTGTGTGTGTGTGTGTGTGTGTGTGTAGATTTGAAATCCTAGTGGCAGACTAAACAAGGTTCATGGGCTTATGTCCCAAATCCTCAAATGCCTTTCTCAGACCCAGCCTTCAGCCCCTTGGGTTCTGTTACATTGACCAAGACAGATCACATGCCCTAACTTAGCCAATCACTGGCAAAAGAACCAGAGCAGTTTGTGCTTCTCTATTACCTGACTTGTGCTGGGGGTAGATGGAGCCCATCTGTCAGGCACAGGTAACCCCCACCCCACTGAGCAGAATCCCTTTGTTAACTTGGAATAGTGTGTGGCACTCTGGAGGCAGCCAGTGTACCTGCCCCAGTGTGCACATGTTGGCCTTGCAAACAGGGCATCACCTATGCTAACCTTGATTCCTATAATCCTTCAGGGGCCAAGTCTTCTTGGATAGCCTGGGAGAAAACAGCTTAGAGCTGAGGATGAGGGGTTCGGCTGCTCAACACAACTTATAGCATATGGTACAGTGCCCTCTGCTAGGAATGACCCACCAGAGCACTGGTGCAGCAAATCGGATGCTGACACTAAGTCATTGCCCTCAGACCCCCATAGCTCTGCAGCTGATCCTAGTGGCCATGCCAGGTTAGGACGTGATAGGGGAAGAACAGAGGGTGACACTAGGTGCCAGAGAGAAGGGAACCTCCCAAGTGGTCATCAGAGATGGGTGCTAAGTGGGGGAAGGAGTTTCTCTGGCCTCAGCTCAGATCTGACAACCTGAGGCTATTAACCCTCAGAGGCTGGCCCCTGCTGTCTGCGTCCACAGTGCCCCCATCCCCGGGACAGCATTCCTAGGGCACAGAGTGGACGGGGATGTGGATCTTCACTTTGCTCCTTCCCCAGGAATTAAAAGCGGCCTGTGCTTGAAGACATGATGATGGGCAGGCAGCTGCTGTGTTGTCCCTCCCTGCACTCTTGCACTAAAACATTTCTCTCCAGGGTCATCCATAATCTTTTGTCCCCAAGGCCACCACTATCCACAAGAAGCCACCATGAGGGCCTAGAGAGATGACTTTCTGATTATGAGCACTTGCTGCTCTTGCAAAGGACCGAGGTTTAGTTCCTAGCACCCACATAGGAGCTTATAACCATCTGTAACTCCATCTTCAGGGAACCCAGCGTCCTCTTCTGGCCTTCTTGAGCACTTGGTGAATGCAATGCACATAAGCACATGCAAGAAAAACATACCATAAAGTTAAAAATATTTTTTATAAGAAAAAGAAGTGACTGTGGCCTCCACCTGTCAAGGCCACAGGTCAGTCTTTAGTCTTAACCCAGTTCTACTTCCTGCTTTGGTGGCTGCCCTCCCCTCGGCCCTGCATCCACCCCAACTCCTGCACTGGCTCCTTTCTTTTGTGTTTTCCCCCTGCATACACCATTAGCACAGATGCAACACACCACCATAAACTGAGTAGTTCATAACCAAAACACATTGATTTCTTGTTTTAGATTTATATATATATATATATATATATATGTGTGTGTATATATATATATATATATATATATATATAAATGGGTTTTTTCATTGTGGTTGTTGATGTAGCTTTTGTCCCAGGGCTTGGTGTGTCCTAAACATGTACTTGCCCACTGAACCACACTTCCCGACCTTCTCGTTAAGTCCTAATTAATGCAATAAATTAATTTTATCGTGAAAGTTTAAGATCGGGGTCCTAGCACAGCTGGGCCCTGGTAGAGCCACACAGATGGCCTCTGCTGGGTTCTCACATAATGACGGGATGAGTGAGGGAACTGGCCTTTTCTTACAAAGACGCTGGTCCCATTCATGAGGACTCTGGCTCATGCCTAACCCAACTGCTTGCTAATTTCCCGCCTTGTGTGAAGAGATGAACATCCTACCCATTGCATTGGGCTGGTTGGTACCTAAGCTTACCGCTTTCCTCAGGGGGACTTCAGGTGACCTATAAACTGCCTTGCTATGTGCATCTACCACATCACTGCTGTGAGAGATACAGAGGGACTGGGGACCATTCAGGCCGAGAGTCTACAAGAATGTCTCAGCCAGTCCTGAGGACTGAGTCCGGATGGCATGGGTCGCCAGGTAAAGTTTAAGACATTCAATTATCTCTGGATTACAGATAATTGATAATTATAAGCATAAGAACATCTCCTGTGACCGTTGTCTTTTAACAAAATATCAATTGTTTGATTTTTATCAATGAGGACTCGGGAGCCAGATGCTGCGGTAAAAGCCTGCTAGCTCAGAGAGGCGGAGAAAGCACCCAGCTGACCTTCCTCCTAGCTGATGTCCCATCAGGAATGCCCCTCTCTAACACTGTCTCTCTCAGAGAAGACTGGAACGTTCTCTCTAGAGGGAGTTGTTAATCTCCTTCAAACTCAACGACCCTCCTTTCTACTTCCTGTGTGTCTCTCTATCTCCCTGACTCCCCCTTACTCTCTGTGGTTTTTTTTCCCCAATAATCCTATGTTCACCTCCTGTGAACTGGTTGTTTGCTCTGCCTCTTGACCTATGGTCAACCTTATTTAATCCTGTTTACAATATTCAAGCAGAAAGTTCTTGGATTAAAGGTGTATGTTAAGGCTGAGCTACACCATAACTAAAAACAGGTTGTCCCAGTAAATAACACAACCTTGGAGTTCACAGTGTGATCAAATATCCTGCAACAGACTTAGATTTTTAAAGATCTGAGTTTCAAATGTCACTGGCTGCCTTCTAGGAGCAGGGGCACACATGTTCTTATGCATCCATGAGTGGGGTGTCCCAGGGCCCGGGCATGAACTGTTCTAACTAAGCATATTGACAGTCAAGTTCTCAACCAGCCACAGCATGGTTTCTGTGCTTCCTCTGCCTACACCAAAGTGTTCTGTTCCCTGGCCAGCTGAGAACAAGGGCACTGAAGTGTGGCCTGTGCCCCAGCTCCCCAGAAAGAAAGTCTCCACATTTGACCACTAGAGGGGCATGTGTTGGAAGCTGAATTCATGGTATGGAGAGATTAAGGAATAGTTTGAGAAGGAGGAAGAAGAGGAAGAGGAAGTAGTAGTAGTAGTAATAGTAGTAGTAGTGGAGGAGGAGGAGAAGAAGAAATAGCAGTACTGGTGGTGCTGCTTCGAAGGGCAGCCTAGTGGGGGGGGGATAAGATGACAGAGAGCTCTGCCCTCCGAGAGAGAGAGAGAGAGAGAGAGAGAGAGAGAGAGAGAGAGAGAGAGAGAGAGAGAGAGAGAGAGTTATGAACAGAGTAGCTCCGGACCGTATTTATATGCAGGCTTTGGCTTTTCCTGCAACTGCCCCTTTTACGTGCTTTCCTGCCACAACACCAGCTACCTTCTCCAGAGCCAGGACCATCTGGGCCATGCTATTGGGCTTTTGATCTTTAGAGCTGTGACCTAATAACCCTTTCTTATAAGAGACCCAGCCTCTGGTATTTCACCAGAAAGAAAGGAGTGTGTCGCCGGAGACACCCTGTTCTATTCTAGACAATTCTGGAAACACTTTGAAGTGTCTGATCCACCTCCCCCACCCCTACCTTAACCACAGCTTCAGGGGAACTCTTCCAAGTCCCACTTTGGGTGGCATGTCACTTCTGTCTCACCAATGCCTAACATGTCTTACCCTTAAGAGGCATCCCCACAATTCCCCAGCCTATCCGGTCTTTTAGGAGCTCATGCCACACACCCTTACTTTATTGTCAGGACCACTAATCACTGTTGGATGAACAACTATTCAGATGTCTACCCCACCAATACACCATGGCCCACATACTACACCTATGCATAGACTACATCTGGTACCATCTGTTGATAGTGGGCGTGGTCTGGGAGTCTGAGGGCAGACATATTGGAAGAGCTGAGCCTCTGGAAGTCAGTGGAGGTGGTCTGGCTCGTTGGAAATGTCAAGGTGGTGGCCAAGAAAGAGAGGCTCCCTGAGATGGGTTTTTGACCTGCATGAACAGGGCAGTAAGAACTTCTCCCTCACCTCTTGGAGAACCTTTCTTCACGGAGGCACAGGCTGAGTTTGTAGAAAAACTTAGATGTATTCCAAGATGTTTGCAGTTCGTATGGACTCAATATCTTTCAGGCCAGGGGTTCTAAGCCGTTTTCCTCAACCAGAGTGTCCAGGGGAATACAGTTTGAAGCTCGTCCTAGAAGACTTTGGAAGGAAACTCTTTTCTTTTGAAACTGCAAAAAAAAAAAAAAAAAAAAAAAAAAAAAAAAAAAAAAAAGCTTTGAAATATTAAGGTCTCTATTTCCTTCATAGCTTATCGCAGAATGCTTACTGTAAAAGTGATGACTCTTCCAAACCAAATTCTTTAAGTAAATCCTGATTTGATGGAATACCATCCACAACATTGTGAGCTGCACCCCAAGAAGGCCTCAAATAGCAGGTGCTGTGGTCCCAGGGGTCCCCGCAGCCCCCTCCCCACTCTCCAGAAAGCTGCTTGTGAGACTCTGCCCTGTTATCACTCTCCTCAGATGAGATTATCATTTTCTTTGAACTGGAATTCTCAGGATACGAAACCAGACAGAAGATCTGTATCTGGTGACGGGGTTAAAGTGTCCGTATCTGGTCACTGGTTTAAAGTGTCAGCTGTGAGAGGACATACCAAAAGGTAAGAGTGCAAATCTTGTCACCACATCAGATCTAGATAACACGATCACATCCGTTCAGTCATTTACCAGCACATTTAGGTAGTGGTAAGACAAAGAGATCAAAAAGTTACTCTTAAACAATGTAAGAAACATATACCTCCTCCAAAAAAAAAAAAAAAAATCATAGAACAGCCCAAAGCTGCAATACTCACAGGCCAGAAAGAAAAGGAAAAAAATCTCCCCATCTAGCTGACTCATTGCCTGACCCAACTTGACACAGACTATCAGACCCAAAGAATGGTGCCTCGGCTGAGGAATTCTCTCCACCAGACTGGCCTGTGAGCATGTCTGTGGGACATTGTCTTGATTAATAAGGAATGCGGGATAGCACAGCTCACTGTGGGTGGTACCACTCCAGGGCAGGTGGGCCTGGGCTGTACAAGAAAGCAGGCTGAGCAAGCCATGGGGAGCAAGCCAGTGAGCAGTGCCCTCCTTTCGGTTCCTGCCTCCAAGTCCCCACTCAGAGCTCCTGCCCAGACTTCCCTCCTGGAYAGACTGTCATGTCAAATATAAGCAGAGTGAATCCACTCACTCCTCCTTTACCTTGGCTTTGATGAATGTTTTATTACAGCATAGAGAGCCAAGTAGAATCCCCATCCCCCAGTGTCTTGTGATCCATTTGTACTTGGAGTCCAACTCCTGCTGGCTCCTGGCCTCTCCCCAAATGGCCACTCTTGGGCAGGACAAGTGGGTCATAAAATTTACTACTTCAGGATAGAGCGGACTGCCCTCTTGAACTTTCTTCAAATAGGACCCAGGAAGGACCAAGCAGGAAAGGCCAGGTGACCAGGTGACTCCTCTTACTGATACAGAAAAGACCCCATTGTCTCAAGGGGGAGATTCAAAAACTCAGCCACTCTATTTCTGCCCACAGTAGAA
>BDUI01000408.1:238669-265100 GCA_002335545.1 Apodemus speciosus | reverse complement strand
GGAGGAGGAGGAGGAGGAGGAAGAGGCGGAACACTCTAGCTGAGTAGGCAGAGGAGCATCACCACTTGCCTGACCTCCGTGATGCAGGCTGCAGGAGACAGCCACTCCCTCTKGCTTCTGMCAGAACAAGAGGATGAGGGGGAAGGCAGCCAGGAAGACTGCTGCGGGCAGGGGCTCCTGGAGACTGTCTGGATGCCCAGAGGACATAGTAGAATCGTGGGGATCAGGTCAGGCCAGCCTGAGAAGACTGAGGCAGGATAAGTTGAAGGCTTGACTGGCTACCAGAGAGTTCAAGGCCAGCCTGTGACACTGTCTCAAAATAAAAAGAGGAATGCAGGCAAAGAGCTCAGTGGCAGAGCATTTGCCTAGCATGCGGGAGACCCCAGGTTTAATCTCAAATAACACACCCCCAAAGATCATAATGGAGTAGAGAATTAGGTAGATCTAGCCTGTGCCAGGGAAGCCTGGAGATTTTTCTCAGAAAACTAGGCAGATTGGCTCCCCGGGCAAGCTCCGGAGGCATTGCTCATGCCCCAGGATGATCCAAGGCTGCATCGTGATCTCTGCAGAGACATGGCGCATGCCCAGGGTGATCGGATCTCGGAGGAAGAGCCTTCTCTTGGCTGTTTGGCCGGGGTGAAGGTAGCAACGAGCTCCGTGCTTATCTCCTCTCAGCCTATCACAGATGTCAACCGGAAGTGACAAGGTGCTACAAGCTTCGGTCCTAACCACCGAGAAAGCTGCAGTAGCTGCATCTCTTGAGCCAGGAGCTTTGAGGTCAGCCTGACCAATGGAGTAAAGCTGTTTTCAAGCAAAAAATAAAAATAAAAACCGTCTTCCTGGTGAAGCCCTCTTACACAGCCGAGCTCCTCGCCATTGGACAGGGTAGAGGTGACTAAGGTGTCCAGGGCAGGGCAGGCGGTGATAGACAATGCACATTTGTCTACGAAATGGAATGGTGTCCCACTTTCAAAATGATGGACATCCGGCAAAATGCTACAGGATAGGGCCATTATGCTAGATGAAAAGGGTCAGACAGGAAAAGACAATACTGTGTGATTGCACTCCCAAGAGACAGCCAGAGTCATGTCCTAGAGACTGTACAAGAGTGGTGACAGCCGGGGACACAGGGAGTTGGTGTCTACTGGGGATGAGGTTTCAGTTTTGCAAGAGGAAGGGTTTTCCAGAAGAGGGTATTGGTGACTCTGGATTACTTAACTTACAATGTGTACACCCAACCCGGGTTCAGATGAACAGCTGGGGTGAGGCTGGCAGCAGAGCCCGTGCTTTGCCTGCGCAAGGCCCCAAAGTCTAGGCCACACAGAAAAGAAAAGGGAAGAAAACAAGATGCTGAGTTGGAGACACTGAGGTTGGCCTCTGGCCTCATGGCTACACAGCTGCATTGGTCACAGCAGTCTTCTCCAGAATACATTCCAATGTGTGCCCTGACCCCAGTTTGCTGGGGCTCTGTGGGAGGCTGGTGACTAGAGAAAGGTACCTCCAGCAGGGCGAGGCCCTCTCCAGTGCTCTCACACTGCTCCCCTTCCTGCCCCCTCAGGTCTAATGCAGAGCACCGAGGACCCCCAGGGAGGTGCTTGGCGCAGGCGCTGTTCCGTGGGCCTCATCTGCCGCCCTTCCACGCCTGGCCTGGCACCGTGGGTTTTCCCGACCTCAGTCTCCAGCGCCAGATCTCAGATGTATCATTAGAACGGCCACGTTTCTTCATTTTGGGAAAACAGTGTCTGCCAGCTTTCACAGCACTCACCTGAGTGTCCGTTCAGTAGGGGGTCAGTGCTTCTTTCAAATTTTACTGTCGTCTAAGTTCAGGATGAAGAAGCAGAGGAAACTGGAAACAAGAGTAATAAAGGAGGCAGCACACCGGCGGTGCTACAGCCGGCCGTAAAGACGCCATGTTTTCAGAGTCCAGGATCACTATGGGGAGGAAGAAAAATAACTGACTCAGAACGGAGGTGGGAGGTGTGGGCTGCCCCTGAGAGCTTTGATCTGCTCTGGGGGACTTTGCAGTATCTCCAAGAAAGCTTGCCTGTGCCTTTGGTGTGAGAGGAGAGCAGATAGTTCAATTCTTCCTGTCAGTTAAGACTGGAATGCAAACATAAATGGAAGAGATGGAGGTCTGCTTAGCCTCAGAGCAGGAACCTGAACGACAGAAGACACCGAGAAGTAAACAGAGAGCAGGAAAGCCAGTGTCTGGCGGCAGGCTCCACCCTGTGCACTACTGCGGACTGTCCTACCAAGAGGCCAGAGACCCAAAGTGCAGCCCTCAGAATCACATGCGAAGTATCAGTAAACGATGAAGAAAAGCCTGATTTGCCTAAAAAGTAATATAAAATTAAAGCAAACCCTAATATGTCTACTTATCTCAGTGGGAGCAGTAAACAAACAAAAACAATAACAACAACTCCCCAACAACAACAAATGCAAAACTTAAAAACATTGTTTTAACAAAGTTAAGCAGACATGGTGCTCCTGAATGCTCTCAAGGAAAGATAAACTGAGATGTTGACATGTTATATTAACATAAAAATGTTAAAATTAGGGACTGGGGAAATAGCCCACTAGGTAAACAACTTGGGGAGATAGGAGGATCCCTGAGACTCATTGGATATCCAGTCTTGTCAATCTCAAAAAATAAGGTGGAAATCAAAAGACTCACCGGCTCACACACAAGTATATATACATTAACATATCCACCATACATGAATGTCTACACACGTGAAGATAGTTCACATATACACACCCACTACACACACATCCGTCACACACAAATACCTATACACATGAAGACACACACCATATACATATATACCTCACAGGAACACACTCATATATGCCATACACAGGAAGACACACACACAATCACACATGCTCATGTCCGCACAAATCAAATAACAAGGCTTTGTTGCTATGCATAGACTATATCTCTTCTGTTTCCTAAATATCTACATGTTGGCTGCAGCAGGGCCTTCCTAGGCTCACTACCCGCTTCCATTCTTGGGAGTACTTTTTCTTTTCTTAATGGGCTGTCTCTAGTGGGAGGGGGATTTAAAAAACATGTCTATTTTCATTCTACCCTAATTTAAAAGGGATGACTTTGGGCCACTGATGTGGATCAGAGGACAAAGGCCCTTCTGCTGAGCCTGGTGACCTGAGTTCAATGCCCGGGACTCCCATAGTGGAAGGAGAGAACCAGCTCCAGCAAGTTATCTGCTGACTTCATCCCCAAATAAATAAACACATCTCTTGGAAGGTGCCATGATTTTCACGGAACCTGCACTGTGCTTGTCCTGAAACACTAATGAAATTGTCCTAGAGCTTTTTTAAAGTGTTTTCTGGCAAGCATGAGAACATGAGTTTGGATCCCAGCACTGTTAGGCGTGTCGGTATGCGCCTGTAACTTCCGACCCTGTTTCAGAATACAGTATAGAGAAGCAAGCTGGGGATATATACAGCTCAGTGGTGGACCGCCTGCCTAGAAAACACAAGTCCCTAGGTTCAATCCCCAGGACAACAAAATAAATTAATTAAAACAATTTCTGTATGCAAATGCAGCCAGATTCCCTCAGCGCCGTTGTGTGTGTCCTAACAGGGCATGCTAGCACCAAATCCTGATTCTGCGATGCTGTTAGGTTTGTATGGGCAAGCCAGAGATGTCAGAGAAGACAATATTCCACTTCTCACTTCAAGACTGAGGAAATGAAGGTCCAAAGAGGCAACTAGCAACCCATCAGTGAGGGAGAGCTGTCCCTGCTGTGGGGACCAGGTCTTAGTCCCATCGGCTACCCTCAGAGGGTCAGTAGGATGAATTTCCATTGTAGATTTTGCACAGAGGAAGACACAGACTTGTTCCCTGTACTCACTAGAGACCATCAGGGTACAGTGTGATTCCGCCAAGCCTGCTGGTCAGGGAGACTTAACCCTTCTTTATGGGGAGGCGGAGGAATGTAAAATATACATGACTTTTTGATACATGACTTTTTGTTGTTGTTTTTGAGGCAGAATCTCATTGCGTAGCCCTGGCTGTCTGGAGCTCACTGTGTAGACTTAGGACCTGCCTCTGCTTGTGAGTGCTGGGATCAAAGGTAAGCCCCACCACACTCAGCTAGGCTGTATATAACTTTTAGGAGAACTGAGTAAATGATCACTCTCATAAGTGAGTTTAAGGGAAACCAAAGGGACTTGGAGAAGTTACCATGGCTTGGGAGAAAGCTGGTTCAGCTGGTTCAGAACAGACAATAGTGTGTGATTCTCTGTGGGACCAGAGGACAGGAGCATGTGTGACTAGTCACTGTGTTGACCATCAGCCTGTCTCACCATCATCCGGGCACAGTGGTCTCTGGTTAATGCAGTCTGAGTCAGAGATGGAGGGCTGCCAATCTCCTCTCTTGGCAGATCAGTTGGGATTACTTAGGAATTTCTATAGAAATCCTATTACAAGAATATGACATGATGAGAAGGACCCTGATTGGAAAGTCCCTTCTGATGTCTCTTAGCTTCCTGAGCCCCAACACAACCATTGATCTCTTCCATAAGATTATTTCCAGATGGATCAGGTAAGACCCAAGATTCCACTGGCCAAGAACATGTCAGCTCTGAATCCTTGAGGCACTGCCAGTCCTGGGAAATATGACAGATACACTTGTTCTACAGGAGACTTGTAGTACAGCTAAAAAAAATATAAGGTCTGGACTTGGCAAGGGTGTTTCTGAGGTTAATTGTGTTGTTTCAAGACAAAGGCTGATCCTTTCTCTTTCCTGATCCTTGGCACCACATGGTTTCAAGGAGGCTGCCACATAGTGCTCACATAGTAGTCCAGAGAGGAGAGAAAGAGTCCAAACTTTCCTGCACAATTCTCCTTAGATCCTACTGGTCAGAATCAGCTGGACCAACCACTGGCCAAGAGGAAAGGAATCGGTCGATTCATATAGGTCAAACAGGATTCAATCCAGAAGGGTGGACGAGTGCCCAGGAACTTCCATTGGTGCCAATACTGATCGAACGGCAGCAACAGTGTGTCCAAGGAAGGCTTCAGTATCCCTTCCCCACATAGACCCAGGAAAATCTGGAATTGATGCTGCTCTGATGGGGGCATTGACTGGAGGCAAGGTTCATCTAAATGGGTCCAGCTTACAGCCTGCTTTGCCACTCACCAGTTGTGGTGGTAGCTCTGGGGGCCACACACTCACCCTGGCTTCCGCACAAGATCCGGTTGTCTATTGGTGATGTGATTTTTGTTTATCTGTTCTTAGGGAATGTGTACTTTGATCCTTGGTCCGTTTAAAACACTGTGTATTTGCTGTTTTGTTATTGAGTTGTATGAGCTCTTAATATATGCAGGATACCAGGCTCATCAGATGTGTGATCTGGAGGTATGTTTTTTAAAGATTTATTTATTTATTTATTATATATAAGTACACTGTAGCTGTCCTCAGACATTCCAGAAGAGGGAGTCAGATCTCATTACAAATGGTTGTGAGCCACCATGTGGTTGCTGGGATTTGAACTCAGGACCTTCAGAAGAGCAGTTGGTGCTCTAAACTCTGAGCCATCTCCCCAACCCGATCTGGAGATATTTTATTCGTGTGTGTGTGTGTGTGTGTGTGTGTGTGTGTGTGTGTGTGTGTTGGGGGCATGCCAAGTGTGTGTGTAGATCCCAGGACAGCTTTGTGGAGTCAGTTCTCTCTTTCCACCTTTATATGGTTCTAGGGTTTGAATTCAAGTCATCAGGCTATGCAACAAGGGCCTTACCAGTGGGGCCATCTTCCTGCCCCTCCCCCACACTCAGTCTCTTTTGCTTCTGATTTTTCTCTTCCTTTTTTTTTTTTAACTTTTAATTGGTCCTTTGTGAATTTCACAGAATGAACCCTGATCTCCCTCATCTCCCCTTCCCTTCATATCTGCCCTCTGCCCTGCTCTCCTGCCCTCGGGGCTGGTTCTCCTGCACCCACCCTACCAGGGCCAGCTCTGCTGTGCTGCCCAGGTCAGCTAGGGGGTTGCTCCCCCAAGTGCTGCAGCTGGTGAGGGGCAGGCCAGCTCTCTGACCACAGTCGAGGGGTGGGGCCAGCTCGGCACACTGCTAGGACATCAACAGGGCTTCAGATGACAGTCTAGACCAGGGACACCTGCATGGCCTTTGATRGTAGCATGGGCCTCTGACATCAATACAGGCCCTGGCTTTGATAGGACCATTGGCCCAGACATGTCCCTTATTAGCAACCTAAGCCAGGCTGTCCCCATGGCCTCAAATGGCTACACAGGCCCCTCATATCCACCTGTTTCTCACCCCATTGCATCTCCAGTTCCACCTCTCAGCAGTGAATGAACCAATTCATTCTCTCCTATCTCTCCACCAAGGTCCATCTTTCCTAACATATCATCATACCTTTGATCATCATAGTGGTACTCACTGTGGGGCGGAGGTGGGCATCTTTCATCACTCGACTGTCTTTCTTCTAGCAATCTCCCTATCTTTCTTTCAATATTCATTTCAGGATCCACTTGTCAATATCTTCAAAGAACCCACTAAATGTCCTAAAAGAAAGTAGAGCTAACTGTGGTTGGTGGCAAATTCCTGTTCCAAGTCAGGAGAATCAGGAGTTAGTTCAGAGGTCCTTCTCAATATAATAAGTCTTTGACTAGCCTGGGCTACATAGACCCTGTCTCAAAAACAAAAAAAATAAAGATTAAAAAATGAGACAGATTTTATTGATTCTTTAAGTCAAAGTTGATGCTAGTGCTATTTCTATCACCCCCAAAGTCGTGATTTTTGAGACAGGGTCTCTCACTGGGTTCCATTCCTCTCAAGACAAGATCCCCTTGACCCCTTCCTGTGTTCACTCCTGTTTGCCAAACAACATTCCATGACCACTAACTACTGCCACCTCATGGGCCCCGTGAGTCTAGTTTAATCCTAGCATGACCCTAGGTTGGAAGAAGTTCATTTCAAATGAACCTTGTGGAAAGATAGAGGTGATTGGTTGAGTCAAGGGACACTTGAGGACAGGCACGTGGGGTGGGCAGAGAGGACAGAGAGGAGGGAAGCTGTGCTGGTGGGGGGCTGTTGGCATGGGACACCGCAGATACGAGACTGGGCACAGCCCCTTCAGAAGGCTTTCTACTGCTTCTGGTGAGGTCTGCTGAGGAAGGGTGGGCTCCACGGCGGGCGTGGATATCCAGGTACAGGACATGCTCATGAGCCAGCGGAAGGCCCATGGTTACACCGGAGCCACCCAGAGCAGCCAAAGGCCTCCCTCTCTGCCAGCCCTCTCTTTGTTCCTAAAGTTCTGGTCCTCGCTTGGAGATCCCCTGGGGCTGGCACCACAGCTCCCCAGCACTCTATCCTAGCGGGAAAGCCTTCCTTTCTTTTCTCTCCTCTGCTGGCCTTGGCTGTCAATAGCAAGCCCTTCCCCCACCTCTGCCCCCTCGGACTCCATACACCACAGTGCTCACTGCCAAAAGCCACTCCTCCAGGTCCCATCATCAAGGTCCCAGCTTGTCATCTGTGTCAAGAGACAGAAGCCAGTGTCAGGTTCTATGTGAAGGAGAAGCAGATGCTATCAGAACTCAGATGACCAGAGTCAATATTTTGTAGAAAACATATATTTTTTAAAATAAGTTTTTTTCCCTGAACATGGAAAATAGAAAAAAAAAATCCTTAAAATAACCAGTTAGAACGCGTACCCTGTGTGCTTTGGTGACTTTCTTGTCTACGCTATGTGTGGGCCCATGGGGGATATGCTGTTACTATTACAGCTAACCCTGAAATGTACTTTCTATACATCATACAGTCCAGACATGCCGAAAGTAAGTGCAATTCAACGCACTTTTCCCCCTCCGGCACCCCCACGCTTGTACGCTGAGAGAAAGCTAAGCCAGCCACCACATTAAAAAAAAATCCGTTATTTCTCAAAGAAGCTGTTTAGCAGTCACCGTGTTTTGGTTCAGCTTAATATTATTTTCAGTCATCTTTGTCGTGTTGACAAACTCCTTATCCCATCCTGGCTGGTGACTACAAGTAGCGACTTCGGCGGGGCAGAAGGCACAGACAGCTGTGTTCTAGAAGGATTGAACCAGGGCACGCCAGGAGCGAGGTGTAGGGGTGCAGGCGGTGGAGGGCGCGGGGGCTTCTTGCAGGTGGCAGGAAGGATGGATCACCCGCAGGTGTGGGCGCTCACCACTCTTCTTGGAGTGGATGAGGGCGGCAGTCTGGGAAGAGGCGGCGCTGCAAGTGAGCAGAAGCCGGTCTTGGATAAGTGGGTTTGCGAGCGCAGAGCTGAGCTGGCGAGCACCCCAGCGGGGCAGCGGAGACCACCGGGACCGGTGGATTAGGGGCTGCGCAGAGAGGAAGCCTGGGCCCGGACTTGGGGTGCAACTCGGGTGTGGGGGAGTCTGGACACCTCGCAGGGGCGTCAGTTCAGAGTGCGCAGCTCGGGCGCAGGACAGGGTGAAGGCTGGGACTTTTGCGCCCCTTCCTGAATGTTCCCCGCTCCCACCCGAGGGAAATTCGGGAATCCGTTTTTCCCGGAGCTTAAGAGCAGCTGGAGCAAGGACCCCGGGCGAGGGGCGGGGCCAAGACCGACTCCTGGCAGCCGGCCAATGGGCGCCGCCCCCGCAAGGCCACGCCTCCGCCCCCTTCCTGAGCGCGCGGGCTGGGCGGCTCAGACCCGGCTTGCGACGCGCGGTCTCTGAGCTGTGGCCATGCCTGGCGGCAACTTAACAGCTGTCCTGAGCCCGACACAATCCCGGTAGAGGACTTCCCGGGCCCGGCTGGCCCGGCCATGCAGCTAGAGACGGAGGACGCGCTGTATGTGGCGCTGGAGCTGGTTATCGCCGCGCTGGCGGTGGCGGGCAACGTGCTGGTGTGCGCCGCGGTGGGAGCCTCGAGTGCCTTACAGACCCCCACCAACTACTTTTTGGTATCGCTGGCGACGGCCGACGTGGCCGTGGGACTCTTCGCCATCCCCTTTGCCATCACTATCAGCCTGGGCTTCTGCACGGACTTCCACAGCTGCCTCTTCCTCGCCTGCTTCGTACTGGTGCTCACACAGAGCTCCATCTTTAGCCTCTTGGCGGTGGCTGTCGACCGATATCTGGCCATTCGCGTCCCGCTCAGGTGAGACGAATCTTTCTTGTCTTGGCTGGGTTAAAGTTCTACAGAGGGGCGCCCTCTCCAGGCTCGCGGGTTTACTTTCTGGGATCCCAGATGGGCCAGATTAGGAGCACGCTAGGCTCTGGAGTGGAAGGTGCCAGCCATCTCCCGCGACGCTTGTTCTGCCGGCTATCAAGACCCTCCTGGGGTGGCAGAACAGGCCACTGACTGGGCTCCCTTTTGACGTCAGAGATGCTCCAGTCGCCTCTAGTTTAGGGGATCTGCATAAGGACACCCTTAGAGGCTTTGGGAAGTGCGCGTCCGTCCGACGAGTTACCCGCCAAGGGCTCAGGGAGATTTAGCTTCCTTAAGTTGGGTGGTTGCATCTCCACTGGGCACATCCCCGGCCCTCTGGAGAGACAGAGCTGCTGCCCTGAGCCGGGCATGCAGAACAGAGCAGCTGCCAGACGCGGTCCTGTGCTAAAGGGCCTGGAGAAGCATCAACTAAGAACGGGGCAACTTTGGACGCTGGAATTGGTATTTTTAGAAGAGGGATAGGACTCACGACATAGCTTTCAAATGTGCCTACTCCGAAATGAGGCAGCCGGGCTCAACTCTGGTGGGAAACTCTACCTTCGCGGTGGCTCAGAGTATTTCCAGACATTTTAAAGAGCTACTGTGCTTACTGGTTCACTGAACACTGACAAGGCAGCCTTAGAGCCTCTGGCCCATTGTGTAACCTTATTTGTATACTGCTGCAGTGCCCGGGAGCCTGAAGAGGCCCAGAAAACTGGTGACTGCGCCCTGTTCACTGTTTCCCAGAGTATGCCTAGATCACTTTCTCCTTTTTCCTCGATGAGAAAACAGAATCCAGGGTAGGGAGTCAGTCATCTGGGGAAGTGGCTTCCACCTGTAGCTAATACATTTAAAGTTGAGTTTRCTGCTGCTTGTTACTGCCTGGGCCCTTTAGCATTTCTGAGGCGAGCTTCAGATCTCTTTAGATTTGGAGCTGAGATGAGGAAGAAACTGAGTCACAAGAGTAGGAAGAGAAAGGCAAGAACTCAGCTCTGACTGCGTGTCTGGCAACTCTAATTAAATGTGCATGTTTTAATCCTCAAACCGTCCAGAGGACAGACTGTCGCCTGCATCCTGTAGGTGGGGGGCTGTAACCCAGGGAGATGAGTGTCCGGTACAGCGGCACTGTCTTCAGCATGCCATCCACCTGTCTCACAGGCCGCATGTGGTACCAGGGTTTGAGAGATGTGAAAGGGCGTCCTCTTACTGTTTCTAAGAGGATCCTGTCCATAGTAAGCTGGCGTTTATAGGAGAAATGCGTTTGGGGTCATGACTGGCAGAAAGCTCCTACAAGCTCTTGTAATAGGCAGGTGTGACAAGCCTGGTTCTTGTGGCTTGGGTCCCGGATGGAACCGGAAGCCCTGCTTGTGCGTGGGTGGGCTGCTCCATGTCCGTCCCCTTGGCATCTATCTGACCGGGAGGCTTCACACACATCCCACCAGGTGCGTTACAGCCCAGGGACTTCTGAGCCCGCGGCTGCAGAGCAATCTGTTTCCTTCATTCTTGTGGGTCTGTGCTTGGCTTTGGACTCCCATGGTAAGTGCTTGGTGGCCTTTTGAACTCTCTTTCCATAGAGCAGTCACATGCCCCCGGCTGGAGTTGCCCCATCCAGGGGAAGCGCTTTGGGCTTGCCCCTGGTAGAGCCCCAGATACACAGTGCTCGCCCAGGACCCGCTCCAAGGATCTCTCGTGTCACGTGACTTGAGCAGGAAGTTCCATAAATGTTTAAATCTGTTAGTTCTTGTCCTGGGTTCTGCTGGGCGGGTCTCGAAGAAAGTGGGTGTGGGCGTCTTAAGGGGAAACAGACGTGAATCACTGGCTCTTACTTCTCCTTTGCCGTTGCTAAGGGTGAGGGGCCGGTCGGAGATGACGGGAGGGAAAACAACTTGCAGCCCAATGTGCCCGTTCCCACCCCGGGCCTGCCCTCGGGGATCTGGAAGTGTGCACAGCTGTCTCCTCCACACCCCGGCAGCTGTGAGTGTCTAACCTGTCCACGCCGCTGTGGTAGATTGAGAAGCGTACCGGGGTCTTACCCTTCCTTGAGTCTTCCTGAGAGTGTGTGTGTCCTGGGCCTCTTGCCCTCAGCAGTTCAAAGCACAATCCAGGGGCAGCAGGTTAAAATGTAGATTACTTTGAGCTCAACTCTGTGGCTGCAGTTCCAGCTACTCAGAATGGCTGAAGCCAGGGGATTGCTCAAGCTCAAGAACGCAAGGTTAATTTGGGCAAGCAAGACCCTCATCTAAAAAAAAAAAGAAAATGAGGATTACAGGGCATATTCGGGTTTGCTGGATCGAGTCTGGGGTAGGGTGTATATATGGGCTTCCAGCATTAATATCTAACCTGGGTCTGTTACATCGAGCTTGAGGAGCCTCCGACTACAGGCAGGTTTTGAAATGATGCTTCTCTTTTTTGATATGGTCTGAGTTACCCCAAACCCCGAGTTGATTCCGAGGCTGACTTGGGGCCGTGGGGCTACAGGAAGGCATCAGGACAGAAGGGCCCTGCTACAGACTGGGGTGTATGGTCAGGCGTGTGATCTCAGCGGTCGCGAGCCAAGGCAGGAAGATAATCGCTAGTTTGTGGCTACAGAGTGGGTTCCAGTCCCAAGCCAGCCTGTGCTGTAGTGGGATACCCTATATCATACATACATACATACATACATACATACATACATACATACGTAGACACATACATACAGGGATTCAGATCATATACTTCTCTGCCAGAGGACCAGAGTTCAGTTCCCATCAACCCACATCTGGCTGGCTTTTACAACTACCTTGTGCTTCAGCTCCAGGGGATTCAAAACCTTCTTCTGGCCTCTTTGGGTACTACAATTGGACACACACACACACACACACACACACACACACCACTTAAAAAATAATTTAAAAAAATTCGTGTTTAGGAGGCAGTGTCCCTCTTGAAGGAAGCCAAGCGGTGAGTAGGCGAAGCCCAGGGCGTGACACGCAGGGTGAGCAGGGTGTCAGCACTGAATGCTTAGCTGGGCACAGTTCTTAGCCGGGCAAAACAAACTCTTAGGCTTGCCTCTGTGGCTCGGATGGTGTCACGCTGCAAGAGCCGCTGGCTCCCTTGGGCTAGCCTGGGCTTTCCTAACATGAAGGGATGATGCAACGTGAAAATGAGGGGGCGGTCCAGAGGCCATGCTAGGCATAAAAACAAGCCTTCTGTGCTCATCTGAAAAAGAGCAGACTGCTCGCATCAGGTCCCGCCCTTTGTCCTTATAGCGAGGGGTATCCACACAGACTGTCCTGCCTTCTGCCCCGGTGGAGACTCCCCATGCCGGGAACTTTCCACCGTGGGCCGTGCTGGAGATAGACACGGCGGAGCTGGGGTGTGTGCTGGTGACTGGAGGTGAGCCGCGGCTCTGCCCACAGCAGCCGCTGGCTCTCACTTCAGCCTTCGGCTGGTTCCGGTCCGTTCCCACAGGAGGACTTCCTCCTGCATAGCCTAATCCTGTTCCCTTCATGCTCTAGCCACATCAGAGCTGACTCACTCTGGGGGCCCTCCCTCCCCTGCTCCCTGGACTCAGTTTCCCCTTTTACCATGCTTGACTCTCTAGAAGGGCTGACACGACCATTTTCCTAGAGGTACTGAAGGACGGACGCGGTGTGTCTACTCTTCAGTTTTCTGCCACACTGAGGCCGTGTGTGTGTGTGTGTGTGTGTGTGTGTGTGTGTTACTGTCTGGAAGGTAGGAATGTATGTTCTGAGAACAGTACAGAACAGGAAGGAGTGCCTGAGAGGGCAGATCTATATAGAGCTCTCTGGTAAGATGTTAGAAGAAAAACTGGTCCATCTATTTAGAAAAAAAATGTGTTGATCTGCTCAGAAGCCCCTGGACTCACGCCTGGCTGACAGGGGCTACAGCAGTGCACCACCCGGGGTATTTAATAAGCTTTCATGAAGGAAATTTTTGTCCGAGGATCCCTCACAGGCCAGGAAGGGGTAGCATGGTACAGGGTTTGGAGATGCTGGCAAAGCCAGGCAGGCAGCAGGTGCCGTCGGTTGAGGGCAGGTAGCTACAGATTCTGGGGCGTGGCCTGCAGGTCTTGGCTCCTGCTCCAAGTGCAAGCCCGGAGTTACCCAGAACTGGGCGTTGCTTTGTTTATCCTCCTTTGTTGTTTATTCTTGGTTGTTTGCACACAGGGGTCTCATTCCATCTCCAGGGCTGGAGCAACAACCTTAAAGCAGGCGGCAAGTGCCATCTTGGCTCCGGTCTGGCAGGCTCTCCATTCGGGCCAACATGGCAGGCAGCGGGTGGGTGGGTTGGGTTGAGGAGGCCCTCCCACCTATCTTAAAGCCAGGCTGGACCTGAGATCACGCACTCAGGAGGGCTCTGGCTTCCGGAGAAGTCAGGCCTGACGTAACCAGGCAGTTATCAGGAGATCGTGGAAATGTTCGGGCATGAGGTGATGGGAGTGAGATGGGCACACACTCTGGGTGTCACAGTTCCCCTGACGGGTGGGAGGAGACAGGTCCCTCTGGCCATCACGGGCTCTCCCTTGAGTAAGGCCCTGGTCTGTGCTCAGAAAGGCATAGCCACTGTATGTAGTATAGCTATTCTGCTTCCCTACGAGGGCCGTGGCCCAAGGACAGCCATGCCAGGAAGTGGTCCTTGGCTTTGCACCTTAGGCCATGGTCTACACCCAGTTCTGAAGGCATGGGCTGCTGCCTGCAGCTGTCTGGAGAATGAGCTGGTGGGAAGTGTGCGATGGCTATTCTTGGTTGTCAACTTGACTGCATCAAGAATGAACTTAAACCCACGCGGCCGGGCACACCTGTGAGGGAGTTTTTCTTAAATCATTTGAGGTGGGAAGATCTACCTTTAATCTGGGCCACACCTTCTGCTGGCAGCCTGTATAAAGGGCATGGAAGGAGGGAAATGACTCTTTGCTTGCTTGCTCTCAGTCTTGCTGGAAGTCGCTCCTTGACTGGCATTAGAGCCTACTGCCTCAGGGTTCTAGCATCTACTGAAGACCAGCGGGGGTGGCCATCCAGCTTTGAGGACTGAACAGCTGCTGGATTCTTGGCTCTTACATCAATAGACAGCCATTGCTGGACTAGCAGGACCACAGCCTATAAACCCTTCCATAAATTCCCTTTACATATGTGTTTGCTCACACACGTGTTCATGTGTGTGCACATAAGTGTTCATACATTCATTCTATAAGTTCTGTTCTTCTAGAGAACCCTGACTAATGCAGAATGACAGGAAATTTTTTCTCAAGGCAGTCTGCATTCCTTTCATATGCACAGGGTCTGCAGCCTTGCAGGTTCCTTCCTCATAGCCACTAGCAGACTCAGTCTCTTCTGTCTGGCCTGTGGCAGTACTGCTGTTGGAAGGATGTCCTCAGGTGTCTTGTGTGTTGGAGTTTTCCAGTTGTGAACAGCGGCCACACAGGGCTAGTCTTGAGAACTCGGTGGAGCAGGCATGTCAAAGATGAGGCTCAGAGTTGTTTGTTAGCCTGGGATCACCCAGGGCTACGTGAGCCTACTTTTTGCTTTCGTAAGAGCCCCACACAGCATGCAGACAGCTACAGGGAAAGAACCCAGACACCGCCAAGGTTCACCGCCAAGGTTCACCGCCAAGGTTCACCGCCAAGGTTCTGTAAGCACTCTTTGATGAATGGTAGGTGAGTGAGGGGACCCAGTGTATTGTGACGTCGGCCCTGTAAGCATTGCACGCAGCAGACGCGATGCAAAGCAGCCGAAGTGCAGCGTGACTGCAAGAAGCGGCTGCACTTGGTCCAAACATGCTTGTGCTCAGAGCTCCTGTAGCAGCTGAAGGACTGTGGGATCTTATCCCCTTCCCACCATATAGTAAACCCAGAGGGAGGGGCTGGAGATGTGGATCAGTAGGGGAGGGGCAGGGGTCACAGTGGGCCTGGAGGCTTCCTAGGAGGCTCAGATTTCGTCCTAAAGGTTCTGGTGGGCACTAAAGGACCTAGGATGTATGTGTGAACACAGAAAAGGGAAAGCAAGCACACTCCCTTTGGAGCAGCTCTCCCAACAGTTTCCTCATGGGACCTCCTCCTGCTGGCTCCCAGACTGACCCTCGGTTGTGTGCCACCATCTTTACAGTCACTTATTTGTGCGTGGGGATGCATGCTAGGGTGTGCACGTGGAGGGCAAAGGACAACTTGCCGGAGTTGGTTCTCTCCTTGTACCGTGTGGATCCCGGGGTTTGAACTCAGGTCCTCGGGCTTGCTGAGATAGGATAGCTCACACAGCCCAGGCTGGACTCAAACTCCCAACCCTCTCGTCTCTACCTCCCAAGTGGCTGGGCTTATGCGTACGTGTCACTGTGCTTGGCTAGGATCGACTCTTAGGAAGGCTCAGTGGGTTTGGATTCTTTCCTTGGAAGAGTGGGCGTAGTCAGAATGTTCCCAGTCCCTCCTCCACCTGCTCAAGATCTTGATCTCAAGCTCAAGACGGGGGTAGGGAGACAGGCCACAGCACCCAGGACTAGAGGCAGCCCAGAAAGTGGGGGCACTGGCTGCCACTCCCGATTTGTTCTAAATACCTTTCCAGCCCCTGCTGGTTGTCGACTGGAGCCTCTCATCCCCACTATTTGTAACTGCAAGTGAAGACTCCATGGTCCACCACCTTGTTTCTGTAGAAACTCACTGAATCTCTTTGTTCTCTGATTGCCTCCAATTCTGTTTTTAGTATGATACGAATTTATTTTTGTGTTTTTACGGTCAGTTCATTGTAGTTTTGAGAGTCGAGATAACTAGGTGAGACTCGTAGGCCAATGTAGAATTATTCACTTATTTCTTTAGAGACGGTGCCTCCTAGCCCAGGCTGGCCTTGGGCTCACCTCTCACTTCCTCCTCTCCTGGGTGCTGGAGTTACAGGTGTGTGACAGCGCACGTGGTTTATGGGTGTTGAGTGGCATGATGCTTGGTAAGCATGCTACCAAGGGAGCTGCCTCCCAACCCGGGATGTTATTTTCTTCACTCTTTTGTGTATGAGTGTGAGAGAGAAAGACAGAGACACACAGGGTCTCATTGTGTAGCTCAGGCTGGACCTGAAACTCAGATTCCTCTTGCCTCTTCCTCCCAAGAGCTGGGATTGCAGGCACGTTACTGCAGTGCCAGGTGCAAATGCAGATTTTATTTTAATCTTATGTGTTTATATACTTTGCCTGCATGTATGTATATGCACCACACTCATGCCTGATGCCTGCCAGATCTAGAAGAGGGTGTTGGATCCCCTGGAATTGGGGTTCAGAGGGTCGTTAGCAGTCATGTACGTGCTTGGAGTCTAACGTGGGTCCTCTGCAAAAGCAGCCAGTGGTCTCAACTTCTGAGTCGTCTCTCCAGCCCCTCAAGGGTCAACTTTCAATTAGGAATTTAGTTATGGTAGATTTTTATTTTAAAACCACTTTGGTGGACAGCTGGATAGACTGAAAGGGACAAGACCATGTAGGAAAGCCAGGTGTCATCCAGGCAAGGAAGAAAGGAGTGTGATTGCAGCAGAGGCCACGGAGATGGCACGTTAGAGATAAGTTGACAGCTGATCATTTGTACCTGGAGAGAAGGCTGATGTCTGAGAGTTTGAAAAAAGAAGCCCCAGGTAAAGCCACACCACCAACCAGGAGACCAGGGCAGCAAAGAGAAGAAGCCAGCGATGGACCCACATCCAGCTAGTGAGCCAGGCCTGCCGACATGGCTGGTCGGGGGTGTGGGCGCTGCCGCTGTAGATTGTTGAGTGACTGCTCATCGAGGCCCAGCAGATCCTATGGGCAGTCCTAAGTGGTGTGCTTGTAGCTGAATAGGAGAACGTAGGAGTCAGGTTCACAAGGGCTTGGTGACATGGGTAGAATTTGGTTGGAGAGAAGAGGGAGCCCAGGGCAACTCGCAAATTTCTGGACATCCGTATGGTGCTGCTTTGAAAGGTGGGATGCAGGAAGAGGTATTTGGGAGCTCGTGGCCTGGTAGATTTTAGGCCTCGGTTGAACCCACTGGCTGGGAAGTATAGTTGGGTGTGAACTATGTAAAGGTTGGGGCTCACCAGACCGTCCCTGTTTGGGTTCGTCCCCTCCTGCTTTGCTGGAGCCCCGCACTACCCTTCCCCTACTCTGTGGAGACCCTCCCTCTTACTGCCCAATGCCCCTTCTTTGGTTTACTGCTTATATAGCTTCAGGCCCACCAGCCACAAACTTCCCAGTGGAACATCTGGCTCCATCAACACCGCAGCTGCCTCTGGCCCTGGGGCCTCAGCTCCACCCAGTGCTGCCTCCCCCACCCTCCCTCCCCGTGTGTCTGCCCTGGATTCCAGGACCCCTCACCTCTTGGAATTTACTATTCTGAGGCCTCTGCGCATGCCTCCCTGGCCTGGAACGTTGGGTACTCTGTTTCCTGCTGATTCCTCCTCGTGCACGCTGTGTCTCTTAAAGTGACTGTCTCCTTGTGAGTCCTGGGGTTCCTTGGCAGGTCCCTGCAACTTTGCAGCTAGTTGCTTTACTGTTTGTGGCTTCTTAAGCTGTTGCTACCCTGCGGGCAGACCAGCTTGTGGTCAATAGGTCAGAATCCTATATGGAATGTCCTGAGAGGTTTATCAGAGAAGCTTGAAGAAGAGGAAGTTGGTGGGATGATCTGCCATGCTCCAGAAGACCAAGGCTCTCCTCTCTTTGGCATGTCCACAAGCCTTTAGCAATATGGATGAGGGTCCGTCTCTGGCATCAGGCTCTTTACCGCCCCGGTCTCTTGGTTGGCAGTGTGGCCTTACCTGGGGCCTCTCTTAACTTTCAGGCTCCTGGGTGATAATCAGACATCAGCCTCCCCTCCAGGTGCAAACATTCAGATGTCACTTACCCCAAACATGCCAATTGTCCTAGTTTACCCTCTATTGCTGTAATAAAAACTATGACCCAAACCAACTTGGGGAGGAAAGGGCACCCCCCACCCCTTCCCTCTCTGTTCTTTGTAACCTTTCCTCTCTGTTCTCCATGTAGCCAGGAAAAAGTTTAGTTCATCTTCCAGCTTATATTCAGTCCATCATGGAGGGAGGCCAAGGGCAGGGACTGGAGCGGAGACCGTGGAGGGACGCTGCGGAGTGGCCGCTCAGCCTGCTTTTTCAACCAACCAGGGCCGCCTGCCCGGGGCAGCACTGCCCGTGTCGGGCTGGCCTCTCACATCTTCCAGAATTCAGGAAGTTGAGGCAATAAATAAATAAATAAATAAATAAATAGTCACCCTAGGTTTGAAGCTAACCTGGGCTACATACTGAGTTCCAGGACAGTCTGGACAAATTAAGACTGTCTCAAGAACAAAAAACAAACAAACAAAAAAACAAAAACAAAAACAAAACCAGACAAATTTTCTTACAACTGAAATGTTTGTATTTACTGGGGAATGGATCTTGTGGGCAAGGTTCAGTCTGAAGAAAGCTCTCCCTCAACATCTTGAGAGGCAGTGGCAGGCCCTAGTGTGTGTTCACGCAGCCGTGGGCATTCAGGAAGTCCTCTGTTGGGGGGCTCGGGATGGAACCCAGGGCCTCATTGCCTGCCGAGGCTCACCCTGGCTCCTCAGCCACAGAAAGTGCCATGTAAACCCACGTTAAGCCGCAGCTGCCCCTTGGGGATCAGCTCCGGAGTCCCTGTTTATGAGAGGGCTCAGGCTGCAAGGCCCAGGCCGTGCCACTGCCCGGGGGCTCAGAACAGGAAGCCTCCCGAGAGCTGGCGGCCTGGTTTGAGCAGAACGCTGCCCGTGGCCCAGCCCCCAGTCCATCCATTATGTAATCAGCAATCGCACACTTCTTGTGTGGTTCTCTCTACCAATCCCCTTAGCTAATGAGCTTTATAAGGGAGATCTGTGCACAGCTCTGGTCGCAGCACAGAGCCGGGACCATTTGCCAGAGTCTCTGCGCGCTTTCCCAGGGCAACGCTTTAATGTGGGCCACGCACGCTGGGCTTGGTCCTGCCATGATCGGAACGCAGCTGCCCTCACTCACTCCTCCTGCCTGTCCCTTCTTTGTCATGGTCTTGGGGTAGGCAACCTGGCCTCAGCGCTGTCCTCGCAGCCCCCCACAGCAGAACACCGACTGGCACAAGGACTAGGGGCCGGAATGATGCGTCCTTTCAGGAGCATTTTGTGAAGTTGGCTACAGACATGTGGAGCTGAGGATGTTCTGAGGACCTTTGACACACAAAGGGCACAGGGAACCCGGTGTGGATTCTGCTGCGAATAACGGGGGCTAGGCTTCAGATGTTAGGGCTCCCAAGAGTCCAGTGTCCAGCCAGCATAGGGACACCTGCCTTTTCTCCTTCCTGCTCTTAGGTCCAAGTGCTGGGGTTTGCTCTCATGGGATGGTTGTGCCTTCTAAGTGAACAGCCTGCAGCTCTCTTTCCCTAGGGCAGTGGTTCTCAACCTAACTAATGCTGTAATACATCTCCTCATATGGTAACACCAGCCATAACATTTCGTTTTCTACTTCATAACTATAATTTTACTACTGTTATGAATCTATGTAAATCTCTTTTTTTTTAATGTTCTTATGAGATCCTGGTGGAAGGATCCTGGGATCCTTTGACCCCAGAGGGGGTCGAGACCCAGGTTGACAACCACTGCCCTAGTGGGTGGTGATAGAGGGACCCTCCAGGACTTGACAAGTGGCTCTCATGCCAGGGGGAAGAAACTGGTGTCTGACATGTGGCTGGTTAACAGCAGAAGGGGAACTGGGATTGTAAGATGAGCCCCGAAGGGCTAGGGGTTGGGTGTCTCAGATGGAAAGTAGCCACCTTGGGCAACATTGGTATCAATTCAGTGGGCTTCCTCTTGCTGTGATGTAGTGGTAGTGGGAAAATCATTAAGCTCTGAGCCGCCTTTTCCACACCTGTAGCCTGGGCAAGCAGACCCCTTCCCATGAGGCTTGGGTTTGTGGGATGTGTAAAGTTTCAGGGCAGAGTGTGCCCAGAGAGAAGAGGCATATGTGCTGTGTTTGTTTGCTGAGGGGAGGATACAGGCACGTGTCTCAGATTAGGTGTCTGGTTGTGTGGTTCACAGGCTCATAGCCTGGAACACTGACAGGGAGCAGTTAGGGTCTGCACGAAGAAATCAATGCAATGACCCCACACCCAAGTATCATGGGTGCATTACAAATGAAATGTGTATACTTCATCTTCAGCTAAGTATTTTCATCCTCAGAAAATAACCGACTTTCAAGCTACAGTGTGGTGTATGTACCTCTAGCTCAGGGCTCAAGGTCCCACCTCTCCTTCCCAATCACTGTCTGAGCATTACCAACTCCTCCCTCACCTCTCCCCTCCACACCCCTTCTACCATCTAGCTCCCACTGAGATTTTCTTCCCAGGGAGGCCTCCTCCTCCCTTACTGACCCCTAAACCTCAGGCAGGGACTTCCCTACAGGTCAGGCCTGCCTTCTCTTCCGACCTCACCCCCACTCCCTGTAAGTATGCAAGTCTTTCGCTGGACTGTCTTACTCTGGCTTCCTGGACCTTTTCTGTTCTATTGCTGCTATCACTGGACACTGCTCCCTCACCCAGCCTGGGTGCTCCCTCACCCAGCCTGGGTGCTCCCTCACCCAGCCTGGGTGCTCCCTCACCCAGCCTGGGTGCTCCCTCACCCAGCCTGGGTGCTCCGTTCTGTCCATTCACTCCCTCAGTGTTGCTCCCCTTCTCGGCTCCCACTTTATGGTCCCAGCCTGTGCTTCATCAAATACAAAGTGGCACCACCACCAGAATCGCAGACCATTTCACTGTTTGCCTGGCAAGCTCTCCTCCTCCCCTTCCTCAGCCTTGGAAGTGACAGCAGTTCTTAGAGAAGACGCAGCCCCATGTCACCACTACCCAGCCTTTGTCTTTAAAACCAGCCATTTTGCCCTTCCGCCACCCCCACAGGCAGCATCTCTTCACACAGGCCCTGCATCCTTCTGCCTTCTCAGCCTTAGCTTTCCCGACTTGTCCTTTCTTTTGGGGGAGGATGAGGTTGGGAATAGCCTCTTGTAGCTTATACTCTAACTCCTGCTCTAAGTGCCCCCACCTCCCACATGCCAGGATTACAAGCACGCCACCACACCCATCACTCTGTCCTTTCTGCAACTTCTCTAAGGATCATCGTCATCAGCTAACTAATATCATTCTTCCCATGACCCTAATCTCTGGGCTTCTAGCCCTTAATCATCTGTTTCAGTGAACATTAGGATATTGGGGAAAACCCCCTAGAAACCACACATCAGCCTTGGCCCCTCCCCATCTTCTGTCTAAGCCACCTTCAAAGCCCGCTGCTTCTGTTTCCAGGATGCATTGCATCATCTGCTTGGAAATCCTGGTCCCAGGGAGCATTTTCTTGAATTTTGAAATAGTTCCATAGCTTCTCTGTCTCCTCTTGTCTCCTCGAAACTCGGTCACTATGGCCAGATGACTCCACAACACGAACAGTGGCACTTTCTCAATGCCTGAGTGAGGGCTGTTGTGCCTGGAATCCTCTCGCTGTTAACATTTCTGCTCCCTCTCATCCATTAGATCTCCACTGAGAGATAGATCTTCCGGGCTGTCTTATATTGATGCTTACCTTGCTGTATCTTACGGTTGGTTATTGCTATCATGATATAACATGTTATCATTTTAACAGGGTCGAGCTCACTCCAGGTCATCAGGACATGCATCTATGTGTACTTGTTTGTTTACTCTCTGACTCTTCTGTGAGCTAATGTCTTCCGAGGGCAGAGATTAGGTTTCTGGTTCCTAGCAGAATGCACAGGACAAAGTGGAGTGCAAATAGCGGGACTTGGGGATGGGCCCATGGGTCAGCCGTCCTCTGCTGCTTCCCTGAGACAGTCGGCTCCATCCCTTATCCAAGGCAGTCTGGCACAAAACTTCCTCACGTGTGCAGGACTCAGCATTTTTGAGAAATTCAGATGTGAATGGATTCCTGTTGTGAATTCTAGAGGGAAGCTATTTCCACGAACACCCCTTTTATTTCTTTTAAAGGWCATTTATTTATTTAATTTGTGTTTGAGTATGCATGGGCACAACATGGGTGTGTCTGTAGGTCAGAGGAGAATCTGAAGGACTTGGTTCTCCCCTTCCACCGAGTGGGTCCTGGGGTGGAGCCCAGGCTGTCAGGCTGGGCAACAAGTCCCTTCATCTGCTGAGCTGCCTTGCTGGTCCTTATACTGCCTTTTAAAAGGAAGTAAAATAAGAATCCATGGTATAGTGCCAGGAGCGAGGACCTAATAGGTGTATCTGCAACAAGACCTTTAATCCCCATACCCTTCGCTCTGTCTCGTCTGCCTTTCTGTGAGGCAGCCTCACTGGGTTTCGCGCTCTCTTGCCTCTCCTTGTCAGCACTTCTCATCCATGTGTGCTGCCAAGTGCCTCTTCAATCCCCACTCTCCACAGACAGAGGTGCATGTAGCTCAAGGTGGCCTTGAATTTTCTATGTAGGTAGAAGGATGACCCAGTCTTTCTGGTTCTTTACTTCTTTCCCTTGAGTATTGGGATTAAATGCATGCTCCACCACACCCCGTTTCTGTGATGCTGGGGACCAAACCCAGGGGTTCATCATGCTTGACAAATGAGCTCTATCTGTAATCCCTTAGTTCCCTGAAATGAGAACACAGAGCTATGAGGGCCTCGTAGTTCGAAGATGTCATGAAGGACCTAGGCTCTTTCCTTCCTTCTCCTCTGATAAAGGTTTTGTCTTTCCTTTGACCCTCATGGTCCAAGATGGCCGCTGAGGCTGTGGCCATGACAGCCTGTTATGAAAGTGTCAGAAGGAGAAGGGGTGGGGGGTGGCTCTTCTCATGGGCTGCTCTGCTGTTGGGAAATTACACTTTCGTGGAGGGCCCTTGCAGCCTTGCTTTATGGCCTTACTGACAGAGAATGGGAGTACTAGGATTTGCTTATCCCAGATATCCCACCAAGGCTGGCCTGTAATCAACTGAACTAAATTAATATTATGTCTAGGGGCTAGAGATATGGCTCAGTGGTTAAGAGCGCTGACTGCCATTCCAGAGGACCTAGGCCCCCCATGTTGGGGAGCAGCCCCATGTTGGGGAGCACCCCCATGGCAGCTCACAGCTGTCTGTAACTCCAGTTCTGAAGCTTCTGACACCTCACACAGACATAGATGTGGGCAAAACACCAGAAAATATATAGAAAATAATGGTCAAAAGCAGAGCTGTGGCACAGGCTACCTCGCAGACAGTCATAGAGTGCCTAGTCTTTGTGGAGGCTTTTTGTTACCCTGCAGATACTAATTATGCTATTGACATCCCTGGGGAGGCACTGGCAAGGAAACACATTTTTAAGAGGGTTTCATCACTAGCCAAGAAAAACGCGGTGAGCAGCTGCGCTCGGCAGGCCGTCCTGTAGTAAAGGCCCTGCAACTGCACTGCCCACTGCTGAAAGGAAGTGGCAGAGACAAATGACTGTTAGATCACTGCGCGTGGAGCAGGTCGCAGTTGGCTTCCTCTGCAAACTGTACTGGTTCTCTTGCCTGCCTAGGCCACTGAATTGAGCATTCCTAGTTCACAGTCGCTGCAAAACTATTGCTAAGAGGTAGCAAATGAGGGATGTTTTCATAATGGCTCTGCTATAAGAACTGAACTAAATACTGGGCACTGTGCTAGGTGCCTGGAACATCTGTTCAGCAGGATATGGTCTGTCCTCAGTTGTCATTATAGTTGAGGGGAACTATATGTAACAAATTAAGGGCCTGGTATCGATATCGGTTTCCTACGTTTCAGCAACTCTCTGGCCAGCAGCTTTCTGTAGATGAGGCAGTAACAGACCTGTGTTCTAGCCTTCGGTAGAGAAGCCATTCATCTGCAGACCGAAGACTGTTTTCTTTTGTGAGATAAGATTTTGCTTTATGACCTCAGCTGACCTCCGACTCAGGAGCCCCTCCCTCCCTCAGCCTCCAAGCTGGAGGATGACAGGCATGCACCCATCACAACCAGTTCTGACGCAAACTTACGGTGGTGAGAGAAGTGATTGTCAGAAGCTATAGGTAGTGCCGCCAAAGTCCAGGGGGCTCCTTGGACCCTTGTTCAGGTGTCACCTTGTGACTTCATGTGCACGTCCCTTCCAATGCTGGTCTCTTTTTGGTGCATGATCTGTTCACTGGTTTATCTCAACAATCAAACAGTACCTCACAGGAGATCTAAACTTACCCAGTGCTGAGGCTATTCAAAAGGGCCTCTAAGACACAAGAATGAGTCTTTTTTTTTTGTTTTGTTGTTTAGATAAGGTCTCTCTACGTAGCGCTGGCTGTCCTGGAACTCACTCTGTATGCCAGGTTGTCCTCGAACTCAGAGATCCCCTGCTTCTGCCTCCTGAATGCTGGGACTAAAGGCATGCGCTACCATGCCTGGCTAGAATGGCAGTCTTATTGCACTTGCTGCAGCAAAGCTGACGCCTGCTCCTGTGTCTCTAGTGTTATGTGATGGCCATGGTACCCCAGGGTGAACCTTCAAGGCTAGGTGAGCTAAAGGCCTGTGGGACACCAGCAGGGATGGGTCTCTGGTCAAGGAATACTGTAAAATAACCAATAACAGATGATGTTCTCTTGAACAGGTATAAAAGTTTGGTCACTGGGACACGAGCAAGAGGGATCATTGCTGTCCTCTGGGTCCTTGCCTTTGGCATTGGATTGACTCCATTCCTGGGTTGGAACAGTAGAGACAGTGCCACCAGCAACTGCACAGAACCAGGGGACGGCATCAGGAATCAGAGCTGCTGCCCTGTGAAGTGTCTCTTTGAGAATGTGGTCCCCATGAGCTACATGGTATATTTCAACTTCTTCGGGTGTGTCCTTCCTCCACTGCTTATGATGCTGGTGATCTACATCAGAATCTTCATGGTGGCCTGCACACAGCTGCAGCGCATGGAGCTGATGGGCCACTCCAGGACCACGCTCCAGCGGGAGATCCACGCGGCCAAGTCCCTGGCTGTGATCGTGGGCATTTTCGCTCTGTGTTGGCTCCCAGTACATGCCATCAACTGTGTCACCCTCTTCCATCCAGCCCTGGCCAAGGACAAACCCAAGTGGCTGATGAATGTGGCCATCCTCTTGTCACATGCCAATTCAGTTGTCAACCCCATTGTCTATGCCTATAGGAACCGAGACTTCCGCTACAGTTTCCACAAGATCATCTCCAGATACGTTCTCTGCCAGACGGATACCAAGGGTGGGAGCGGGCAGCCTGGGGCGCAGTCTACTCTCAGTCTGGGCTTATGACCGAGGCTCTGGCCTTTTGGAGAAGAAGGCTTAAGATAAACAATGGGACTAGACACAACCGGCTGATCCTCACTGAGAAAGACAGCTGCACTCTCAAGCAGGCCCACCTCCCTGAATGCTTGCCTGTGTGCAATTTGGAGGCTCCAAGGCTAACAAATACATTTACGAATCTATTCAGCTGCTCTTACTGTGGGGATGGTGGTGGTGGCTTGAATTGATTCCGAGAAACTTTATTTTTAAGACTCTGCCTCATTCATGGTAGAAAATGACTGAAACTTACTTTACTGTGAAACACTGGGAACTATTAAAATGTAAGTATTTTTCACTTACAGTGATGGGAAAATAAGTTGGCTCTACTAATGTATACTTGTTCCTGGGACAACAACTCAGAAAACTGAAGTATAATTCTTCAGTCAAGATGCAGTAGTATTAATTTAGGGAATGATTCAATCCCAAGTTTTGAAGCAGAATTATAATAAAAAAAACAATTTAAGTTCAATATTTTCCTTGCACACAAAACACTAGAGGTAGAAACTGGAGAAATGGGGTCCTTCCTCGACTGGAATCCTGTGTTAAGCTAGGTACTGGGTTTTGCTTCTCTCCCACATTAAAGTTTATTGGAACCTAAAGTGTGCAAATTTTCCTGAGCAAAATCACCTAATTGTGTATTAAATCCAATGAAATAAAACTTTAAAGTGAGCACCCAGCACTCCCTGGCTTCTTGTACTGAGTGGACTGTCTGTACCGTCCTTGCCCCGAGGGCCTTTTGAAGAGGTAGCTCATATGGAGTCCAAGTCTCTTGACTAGCAGAGAAATCTTCAGTTTTCTTTGCTACAACCCAGTCCAGTGCTCAGCCAGTCAGAGACCGCTGCAGCATGCATTTGGCTTTTTATTTGGCAGCTCTTCACTAATGCTTTGTGTTTGGGGCACCACAACTGGGGGTTTCCCTAGGCTATGAAGTCACCTACTCCATTTTTCTACCTCTTCAGTTCCTAAAAGTATGACTGTTCCGAGAGAGC
>BDUI01000408.1:212327-228740 GCA_002335545.1 Apodemus speciosus | reverse complement strand
TTTTATGTGTAAGTGCATATGTCTGAGTATTGTAAATGCATTGTGTGTTCAGGTGCCCATGGAGGTCAGGGAGGGATAGTAAGCTTTTGTGAAACCCTGAGGTTTGTGCTGGGAAGCAAACCAAATGCTCTCAACCACGAAGTCTGTTCTCCAGATCTGACTTAGGGTGTTTTTTGAGACAAAGTCTTACTTAGGTGAGGTTGACCTCACACTTCTGGTGTAGCTGTACCACAGGGTCTGCTTTGTTTTTAAACATTAAAAAAAAAAAAAGTGTATGTATAGGTGTTTGCCTACATGTAGGTCTGTTCACCATGTGTTTGCAGGACCGTCCAATCCCCCAGAGCTGGAGTTATAGGTGATTATGTGCCTTCTGAAAAGAACTCTGGTCCTCTGGAATAGGAAGGAGCAAGTCTTATCTCCAGCCCTCTTCTTATTTTTAAAAACCAAGAAATATACTGAAAGGATCTGGCTCTTAAAACTCCATAACGTTTTTATAGAGCAAACAAGAGTCTGTACTTACGATAACAGAAGCTCGTCAGGAACTGTAAGATGGGACAGGAGAGTTAGTTGCGTTAGACCAGTGAATGCAAACATGAAGATCTTATAACTATTCCAAACCACCACATAAGATGTAAACAGAACCTATGTGTCCAATTCTACTTCTTTCACAACCCACTGAAACAATAATAAGAGGACATATTTACTTATTTAAAGAATCATTAGTTCCCAAGGATGAGGAGGCAGGGGAGACAACAGCTAAAATACACTGGAGGCAAATACAAAAATGGAACAAACTTCCCAGACAGACCTCAGCAGGATGGATCTTCAGCATCGGCAGGGAGAACTGAGCACAGGCCTAGCACATATTCCAGAACCTACTATCCTCTTCCCCAACCCCCTCTGCACAGAGGCAGGCATATCTCTGTGAGTTTGAGGTCTACATATTGAGTTCAAGGACAGGCAGGACTATGCAGAGAGTGCCTCAAAGAGAAATAAATAAATAAAAGCAACAAACAARCAAGCGAGCGAGCAGAAGGATCAGTCTCAGCTCCTTCCTTAGCTGTAGGCGGCTATTGCTGCCTCTGGCAGATGACGGATGATGTTCTAGAAAGAATCAAATAGAGGATTTCCGGACTAGGAGAAACTACCCAACCAGGGGGACTTGCTACTCTCTTCCCAACATGGCTCTTTCAAGAATCAGCCCTCCTCCATCCCCCTGTGGCTGAGCTGCTCTCCCAGGTCCTCAGCCTCCAGGAAGGAGACTCCCCAGGAATCTGACCCAGCTGACAGGGAGTAGCACTGTCACGGGTGTTCAGCTAAGTCACCTAGTAAGAAGTACAGTGACATTCATCTGTAAGTCCTTGCTTGAGTTTTCTACTCTTAAATACGACAACTATGGATCACCACAACAAAGTATAAAGAGAACAAAAACAAAAGAATCTAGTTAGAGAAAACACTGAAGTCAGAGGGAAAGTTCCAACAACTATTACTAGTATCAGATCAGACAGGCCAATCCTATAAGAAAACAGGCAGGGGGAAATTATAAATTAAATATAACATCAGAAATAAAAATCTCATAAAATCTGGAAGACACAGTCGAAGGAAGTTCCCAAGAAGCAGAGGCAGGGACAAAAAGATTAAATATAGGAGATACATTACTCCGGGACAATAAATGACATTCTATAACCAAGGGACAGGAATCCTAGGAAGAAAAAAMAAATGCTATCAAGTAAGTTAACAGAGCCACATGGTAGAGTGGAGAGAAAACCGAGGCGCTGGGAGATGGTGCACTTGCTAAGAGCACGGCTGGCCGCTCTGGAAGACAGCTGGAGTTCTGTTTCCAGCACCCATACTGGGTGGCTCTTAACTTCTGTACTTCCAGCTCCACAGGTCCAGCCTCCCGGGGTGGGGGTGGGGGTGGGGGGTCCCTCACACATGGACACGAGCAGACATACATACAGAAGTAAAAATGAAACTTGAACAGAATCTTATCAGAAGCCTGAGAATCATGGTCATAAAGAAGCTATAACTGGCTTTCCACACCGGTGGGACCAGCATCTGTGGACTCAACTCACAGGAGATAAGAACTGAGGGGCTGGGCTAGAGAGATGGCTCAGTGGTTAAGAGCACTGACTGCTCTTCCAAAAGTCCTGAGTTCAATTCCCAGCAACCACATGGTGGCTCACATCCATCTGTGAAGGGATCTGATGCCCTCTTCTAGTCTTCTAGTTTGTCTGGAAACAGCTACAAGTCGGGCGGTGGTGGCTCACGCCTTTAATCCCAGCACTTGGGAGGCAGAGGCAGGCGGATTTCTGAGTTTGAGGCCAGCCTGRTCTACAGAGTGAGTTCCAGGACAGCCAGGGCTACACAGAGAAACCCTGTCTCAAAAAAAAACAAAAACAAACAAACAAAAACAAAAAAAAACAGCTACAGTGTACTCACATAAATAAAATCTTTTTTTTTTTTTTTTTTTAAGAACTGAGGGGCTGGGCCACGGCTTAACAGTTAGGAGAGGAGCAGAGTTCATGCCCCAGCTGGCTCACATTCCAGTCCAAGGGGATCTGATGCCATCTTCAGGCCTCTGAGGGCACTGCACCCACATGGTACACAGATACACATTCAGGCAAAATACCCATACACATGGAATATTTAAAAAGGAATGGAAGGGCCAGGCACACGCCTGTAACTGAGACACTCCGAAGCCTAAGGCATGAAGCACAGGGAGCACGGCCATCCTGGGCTAACAAAATCAAACAGAAACCAGCACTACCAACCCCTGAAACCTCTGAGCCTCTACTAAACATTTTCCCTAAGTAACCCCGGACGCCATCTACCCACCCAGCACTGACACTGCAGGGGTCAGGTGCCATGAGTGACCGAGGGGTGACTTCAAGCACATTAAAGAACAACAGAAGGGGGGTATGGGTTACACTCCACCATACCAAAGGAACTTGTACATCAGCACTATTGACCATCATGGATACCTAGGGACACATGCAATTCAAAGACCCAGAGGGGAAAAAAAAAACCACCGACAAAATTTAGGAGCAATGCTAGATGTAAAATACTAGATGATTATGGAACGATGCTTTCGGATGTCTGAAGAAATGTTATTTCCAACATGAAACTTAATACATGTTTGAATACCTGGTTGGCTGAATTTTTTACACAGATGTAAACAACCAAAATGAGACCATTCATTTACTTTTCTTGTCCCATTAAAGCAGTAACTCAAACCCTTTCACAGAGCACAATGAATGAGCAATAGCAGTTTTGAGCTCTAATTTGACTATCGGAGAGGCTATTTTTTGGAAGAGGCTAATCAGTCTACACTCCAAAAGCACCACCCCACCTCTCCTTTTTGAGACAATCTCCAGCAGCCCAGTCTGGCCCAGCATTAGGTAGCTGAGGTTGACCTTGAACTTTCCTTTCTTTTGTCTCCACTGGCCGAGTGCGGAGATTATAGCCATGCGCCCAGTCTTATGCGGTGGTGGGGAACCCGCGGCAGTTCTTTACATGCTAAGCAAGCCCTCTACCAGCTGAGCTAGCTACACAGTAGATCGTCATTACTAGTTTCCCCTATTAGTAGATCCTCCTACTCTGGTGCGTAAGCAAAGATCATCCTTCTTTAGTCATTTTGATGGAGACAGGCATAGGGCGACCTCTACAGGCCAGATGGAAGAAGTACTTTTCAACTTGCCGATTTTTTTTTTAAGGTTTTGCATCCCTAGAATGTTTTTAGAAAAATATATTTTCTAAACAAAGTAAACAAGGGTATTATTTTAAATCTTTGCATCACGGATTGTGGATAAAGATTCTGAGTAACTCAAAATTGTCCAGGCATCGGCCATTCCGCATCCCTGCCCTCGCCCACTCCTTGGGTGTACCCCAGTGGCTCTCTTCAAGTGCCCGGGGTTACCGCACAACGGCTCGCACTCAGGGATCTGACGTCTAGTCACTCAAATTCCTGTATTTAGTTAAGCGATTTAACGAGTACAGCCTTCAGGGACAGAACCATGTGGGGTAAGAATAAAAGCCCGCGGGCCGTACTTCTCGCGCTGTCCCGCACAGCGGCGGCCATCTCGCTCAGGAGCTCCTCCACGACCTCCGGGAGCGTGACCGCCATCTGGAATGCCGCCCGTCTTCTCCTCCGGGGCGCTGCGAACTCCACGCGCGCTGCAGGCCGGGGGCGGGGCGAGGCGGCGTGACGCCAGCATGCGTCATCGCGCATGCGGACTGGCGGGGCGTCCCGGGCCAGCCGCGGCTAGAAGAGCTCTGAGGACGCGTCGGCATGTTCCGGTTGCTTCGCTGGCGTCTGGGTCGAACCCTGCTGCGGGCCGCGGGCCGGCGGTGCGGGGGCTGTACGGCGCGCCTGCTGCCGGAGCGGACGAGCGATGCGGGGCCAGGCGCGGAGCGGCTGCGGACCCGAGGCGCGCCGGCGCGGGGACACGGGGTGCTGCCGCTGTTGGCAGGTGAGCGGTGCGCTCCGGGCGGGGCCCGCCCGGCGGGGGCGCGGGCACGGGCCAGTCTCGGTGACCTCTGAGCCGCTTCTCGCAGCTCTCGCCTGGTTCTCGCGACCCGCGGCGGCGGCGGAGCAGCCGGGAGAGGACGCGACAGACGAGGCGGAGGCCGAGATCATCCAGCTGCTGAAGCAAGCCAAGGTGAGGGGCTCGACCGGGCGTGCTTACCCTCTGCTCCCGTTTTCCCGAGGCCTGGATGGATTGGCCCTGGGTGGATGGTTGGGATCCATCCAGACTGGTCCAGGGCGAGTCCTGCAGCAAAACCGCTGCAGTTGCGAGACGGCACCTTCACATTTCCCTTATTTATTTTGTCCAAACATATTGATTGAGGATGTTTTGCGGGGGCGGCTTTCGTCAACTAACCGCCAAGCCGAAAGAGATGACATTTTGTGCATAGAATATGTATGGTGTCCCGAAAATGCAATTTAGTATCGTTTATGCCCTTGATTTGCGTCTAAATCTGTTTCTCCACATCCCTTTTTCCCCTCCAGGTTTATTTCATCTCTTCCAACCGGTTCAATATCGACTTAATGCCAACAACGTCCAAATTTGTGTTCACAGACTGCAGTGTGTCGTTGACATGCTGTCTCTTTTGGGAGGCCACAGCTATCTCTCAGATTTAGCATGCCCGAGACTAGGCACTTTTTCTTAAATTCCTTCCCCAAAATATGTCTATAACAGTGTCCTCTACCACCTAAAATCTTAAACCTAAAAAATCATAGTGGTTCCTCAGGCAGACCCCTGTGTGTTTGAGATCAGCTTGATCTACAAAGCAAGTCCAGGATGGCCAGGATTCTGTTACAAAGAAAGACCCTGTCTAAAGAAAGAAAAAGAAAAAAAATCATAATGGTTCTTAAAGTGTGTTGTTGATAATTCCCAGTTACACAGCAATAAACACAGTTGCCATCAAATCCAGAGCTCTTCTCAAATCACCCCCCTCTTTTTCCTTTGCCTCTCTTCCCCCAGTTTTCCTCACACAGGTCCTGTTCTCTTGCCCCAACTGCAGTCCTTTCTCCATGTAGCAACTCGAGTGATGGTGTGAAAATGTAAATCAGATTGTAGTGCCTTCTGTGTGACAGCCAAGTGACTTCTCCCTATACCTGTGAGAAAACACAAACCCCTGTCAGGGGCTGCAGGACTGGAAGTGATCTGAGCTAGCTGCCTCATCCTCCTGTGGCACCCTCTGTCCACCTCTCCTTCCTCAAATGTCTTCTGAAGAACCATTCTTTTCACCCATGTCTTTTGGGGTCATTCTTCTGTCCATTTTGTTCTGTGGTTAACTCCTTAGTCGCCTTACCTCAGTTTTACTCTCATTTTCTGGAACATGTTCCAGATCCCCCCTCCCCCCATTCCTCTGTGTTGCTTTTCTTCCTCTTTTTGTGAGTTTTACTATGCCTACTTGTCCTGCCTGATTCCCTGTAATCCTCTGGAAGGGAAGAAGATGGAAGGTGAACCGTTTCAGTGTGAACACAGTGCTGGGTGTGGTGGTCTACGCCTTCACTCAGAGGCAGAGGCAGATGGATCTCTGTGGGTCAGGAGGCAGCCTGGTCTCTGTTTCTGGAGGAAAAACAGAGTAACAATTGCTCACATTCCTTCTGTCTGATCTGTGAGTTAAGACTTTG
The DNA here is from genome assembly GCA_002335545.1 of Apodemus speciosus. Taxonomy (NCBI): domain Eukaryota; kingdom Metazoa; phylum Chordata; class Mammalia; order Rodentia; family Muridae; genus Apodemus; species Apodemus speciosus. The sequence goes on along the minus strand of BDUI01000408.1, from coordinate 222,598 downwards.
TTATATGAGCACACCTAGATACAAGGGAGGCCAGTCTTCCTGTCATCCAGGTGGACATGGTACCTGGACGTTAGTCGGGATTCGGTATGTGGCGAATGGATAACGTCCTCAGGTTTTGTGATGTGCCTATCTGCAGCAGAGTGCATCTGTCGCCTTGCATTTCAGTTAATGCTTCCTTTGTCTTCTCTCTTTAGTTGAGCATCATGAAGGACGAGCCAGAAGCAGCCGAGCTGATTCTGCATGATGCTCTTCGCCTTGCTTACGAGAGTGACAACAGGAAGGCCATCACGTACACTTATGACTTGGTAACCGCTCTAACCAGTCTAGCTGTTGAGGAAGGGTGCGTGCTGAGAAAGTGTGTTCTTGCTGTTTTATCTTCCTGACTGCCATGATGACCCGAAGGTGTTTGTTTGTAGGTTTAAATTTTTGTACCCTCCACAGGTACAAAACCTGTAATTTCAAACCGTAAAGAAACAAATAGCTTTGTGCTTGTCAGTGTTGATCTGGGTTTAGTTTGCTTTTAACAGAATATATAAAATAAACTGTGTGCCTCTTTCACTATTGCTGTACTGAGCTTCTGGCAGATTAACAGATGACGTTTTCTCTGTGTTGAAATTTTTTTTTGTTAAGATTGAAAACAGGGAAGAATCTTCCACTTAAAGTTGTAAATCTGTGTAAACTCAGCACTCTAAACTGAACAGCCATTTATAATTTGCTTTCAGATGGCCAACTTAGCATTTATACGAGGACAGCTTGAAAATGTAAGTCAACCGCTTTGTAATATCTTGAATTGGTAATGCCTCAAGGAAACTAATTGTAAGGGTATATGCTACTTCCTCAAAAAGGTCCCTAAAATACAGTGGCCGAAGATAAAAGTGTGGGTTTTTTTTAATTGATTAACCCACACATGCCAAAGACTATCAGGCATCTCTGTTCATATTAAGGTAAGTCTTCATCTGTGTGCGTGAGCTGATTTACCTCCAGCCTACAAGAAGGGAAAAGGTGAGATTGGACTACAAGAGACATCCTGATGAAGTGTCTTAAAGGGGTTGATGCTCTGTTAGTGTTAGCCAGAACTTAATAAATTCATGCTATGATCGAACTTCACTGTAAGGAGGGTATTTAAACAGCTTACTTGATGGGGTGTATATTAGGAACAGTCTGTAATCTGCCCTGTCGGTTGGGGTGAATCCGTTGAAGTTTGTTTTCACGCATTGCAGGGAACTTTAAGGTATACAGAGGACATGAGGGCCTCATCTTTGGTTCCTTTATAAAAATCTCAATGTTCCACACGGGTACATGCATGCATGCRCACACATTAAATTGTTACCTAAATTAAGAGTCATATGTAGATGGTTTAAAGAAAATCTTTGTGCTTTTAGGCAGAACAGCTTTTTAAAGCAACAATGAGTTACCTGCTTGGAGGAGGCATGAAGCAGGTAAGGATATCTACCACCTGGTGTTGCATCAATGCAGTTCCTGACATGAAAACTCCCTATCTTAGAGTTTCTGTTGCTGTAATAAAACACCAAAAGTAACTTGTGGAAGAAAGGGTTTATTTCATCTTAGACTTTTTGGTCGTGGTCCATCACTGAGAGAAGTCAGGGTAGGAACACAAGGCAGGTGTCTAGAAGCAGGAATTGAAACACAGGACATGGAGAAATGCTACTTACTGGCTCACTCCTGTGACTTGCTTCCTGTGGCCCACTCAGCTTGCTTTCTGATACCACTCAGTCTCACCTGCCCAGGGGTGACACCGCTCAACCATGAGCTGGGCCCTCCCACATAAGTCATTAATCAAGAAAGTGCCTCATGCTTGCCTATAATCTGATCTGATGGCAGCCATTTTAAATAACTGAAGTTTGTCTTTGTAAATAACTATAGCTTGTAGCTAGTTGACCAAAAAAACAGCCAGGATACTCCCTTTCACCCCAGGCCCAGCACATATGTACTCTGACCATGTACAGTCCTATATAAAAAGAGCTAGTATTTCACTAATTCTGAGTAATGATTGCTAAAGAATTCATACCTGGTTAATTCCTTTAAAAGATGAAAGGCTATACAGAGAAACTCTGTCTCGAAAACCAAAAAAGAAAAAAGAAAAAAAAAAGATAAAAGGCTTGCTTTTTAGACTTCGCTATAGAAGTTGAAAAAATACTCTGTAAGAAATTTTTACTTCTCATGAATTTTCTTCTTTCCTTTTTTTAAATTATTCTAACAGGAAGACAATGCGATAATTGAAATCTCTCTGAAACTGGCCAATATCTATGCTGCTCAGAATAAGTAAGTATGATCAGAATATAGGTATAGCAGTGATCAGGTAGAAGAATGATGAGTGGAAAACTCAGACCTTGGGATATTATATAATCTTAGCTTACTTGTTAATCATCTGCGTCTCCAGAAATCAAGTGCCACACTCAGAGTGTTGCATTTCTCAACTTTTTCCAGTTTCCTCTTCTGGTTTCCATTTGCCTAAAGTGGAACACAACCCTCATCCCTGTAACTGAACTGTGGCTATTAATCAAGTATTTGATTCTTGCTTGAAATAAGAAGGGAAATAGAGTTCAGAACTGTAGTTAACTCTCTTCAGAAGCAAAGGGAACAGTATAAAAAGTACTTCAGGATAATACACTCAAAGAAGCCATTCCACCAGCAGAGGAAGGAGTATGAGGAGAAATGGCGATAATTATTTCTGGGTTATCTCCTTATTCATTCCGGAAATAACTGGTGTCTTAGGGTTTCTTTTCCTGTGATAAAACATTAAGACTAAAAGCAACTTGGGGAGGAAAGGGATTATTTGGTTTGTGTATAAGGAGGGAAGTCAGGACAGGACCCTGAAAGCAGGCGCCGACGCCGAGGCCTTGGAGGGCACTGCTCACTGCTCTGCTCACCTGCTTTGTTACAGCACCCCAGACCACTCGTCCAGGGGTGGCACTAACCATGCCAGTCACTGATTAAGAAAACGCCCTACATGCTGTCTGTGGCCGCACCTTATGGAACATTTCTCAGATGACTATAGCTTATATCTAGGTGGCATAAAACTAACCCCGCACGAGTGTCTCTTAAAGGAATTAGCTGTTTTGTCTAAAGGTTTTCAGAGCACTTGGGAATAATCATCAGTAGGATTTTGGAGGGAGATATAGTTAGTCGTAGAGGGAGGTCTAGATGTTGAGAGATATAATGTGGCCAGGGGGTACCTGGTGGGCGCATGCCAAGGTGTGCTTCTGGGTAATTATACCATGCAATAGGTCTGGTATAAAGAGGTGCACTGGGGGACGAGATGGGAGTGAGGGCCTAGAGAAGGGGTGGAGGCAGACACAGGCAGCCAGACAGGAGCAGAGAAACGAGGACAGAGGAAGGAGGATCACACCACAAGCACGCCATACACTCATGCACTCAGTCAGACTGAAAAGAGCAGAAAGGGGGAGAGACTGACTGGGAACATGTAGGAACAGAGAGAGTGAGCTCACAGTGGGGCAGCCCACACCTGAAGCGCCTGCTAGGTCCCTGGGAGGAGCCGAGTAGTGGAATCTCCTGTGAGCTAACACTGGATATGTAAGCTAGGAAGTGCCAGTTTAAAACAGTAGATACATTTGAATTCTGTTTATTTATTTACTTACTTATTTTTGAGACAGGGCTTCTCCACATAGCCCTGGCTGTCCTGGAACTTACTATGTAGACCAGGCTGGCCCTAAACTTACACTTATCTCTGACTCCTGAGTGCTGGGATTAAAGGTGTGTATGCTGAATTTTTGACACAATTTTTTTAAACTTTTTTTTTTTTTTACTTATTATTACTTACTTATTAAATAAGTAAAAAAAGTTTACTTATTTACTTTTTACAACCTGCTCACTGCTACCTCCCAGTTACTCCCTTCCACAGTCCTTTCTCCCTCCTCCTCCCCTCTCCTCTGATCACATAGAGGCCCTCCTGGGTATCCCCCCAATCCTGGTGCTTAAAGTCTCCCACTGAGGCCAGACAAGGCAGCCCAGTTAGAAGAACATATCCCATGTACAGGCAACAGCTTTTGGGATAATCCCCATTCCAGTTGTTCAGGACCCACATGACCCCATTCCAGATGTTTAGAACCAAGCTTCACATCTGCTACATACGTGTAGGGAAGCCTAGGCCCAACCTGTATATGTTCTTTGGTTGGTGATTCAGACCCTGAGAGCCCCAAGCATCCAGGTTAGTTGACTGTTGGTCTTGCTGTGGAGTTCCTGTCCTCTTTGGGGCCTGCATAAATCCTTTCTCCTGTTCTTCCATAAGAGCCCCCAAGCTCTAGTCACAGTTTGGCTGTGGGTGTCTGTATTCTCTGAGTTGGCTGCTGGGCAGAGCCTCTCGGGACAACATGCTCCTGTTTGCAGGCATAACAGCATCATTAATAGTGTCAGGGATTGGTTATTGCCCATGAAATGGGTCTCAATTTGGGCTGGCTGTTGGTTGGCCATTCCCTCAGTCTCTGTTCCATTTCCCGTGGGAAAGGGGATGGGGAAGGAAATGGGGGGGGGAGATTCAAGAACAGATAAGGGAAGGGACTGGAGGGATGGGCAGTGAGAATGAATGGAAATCTGTAACTGATGGGTGGAAAAGTAGGGGGATGCCCAGGACAAGACAGAGACCTGGGATAAGGAAGTATCAATGGGGGTGACCTTAGCTGTGACTCACAGCATTGGTGATATGGAACCTGAAGAGGCATCTCCTGTAGCCAGGCAAGAACCCTAGTAGAGTGATAGGGACACCAACCCACCCACAAAACTTTTGACCCTAAATTCTTATAAAGAAGAAGAAATCTATCAGCTACATGAAAGGCTTTGGAAACAGTTCAGATGTGCCAAAGCTAGAAACACCCATGAGGCCTTCCGGACTCTCGTCTTAGGTGTCTTTTGCTGTGGTCAGACACAGTCTGTTGGGAAGCCCAGGTAGAGTTAAGGCAGGAACTGAAGCAGAAGCTGCGGAGGGATGATGACTGCCGGCTGGCTTTTCTTAGCCTGCTCAGTCTGCTTTCTTAGACACCCAAGGACTATTTACCTGGGCTCACACCACCCACAGCAGGCCACGCCCTTCCATGGAGTCATCCATCAAGAAAATGTCCCCCACAGGCTTGCTTATAGGCTAAGCTGATGAGGCATTTCCTCAGCTGACAGTCCTTCTATGACTCTAGCTTGTGTCATGTTGATAAAAACTAGATAGTTTGATTGACCCCTTGCCACCGTGACACAGAAACACACCACTAGCCTTTCCTTTCGCAGTTGTCTCCATGATGTTAATATCACAAAATAAAACATAACTTGTTTTTTGTTTTTGTTTTGTTTCGTTTGTTTTGAGACAAGGTTTCTACATAGTCCTAGCTGTTCTGGTACTCACTGTGAAGACCAGACTGGCCTCCAATTCACAGAGATACATCTGCCTGCTTCTGAGTACTGGGACTCAAGGTGTGTGCCACCACACCCAAGCTAAAACATAATGTAATTTTTAAAAAGTCTTTTTTAAAAAAAATTCAAACACTTTAAAATTCATTCTCTTTAAAATATCCAGCTGTGGGCTCCTGTAAAACCAAAGCAAGTCACATCCTTTCTATTCTAAGGGGGAAGAGCCAGGGCACAGTTCTGATCAAAGCAAAACCCAGTTCTCCTCAGAAATATAAATAGCTTATGTCTGAGATTGAAAATCCTCCAAAGGGCTCGGACAGCTCTGGTTCTCCAGCTTTCCTTCACTGCATACATGATTTACAGCCTCAGGCCAGCTCCACTGAGCTGCACTTCCACCATTGTACATGGACTCTGTTCAGGGGCACCGCCCTGCCCTAGAGTGGCCAGCCTCAGCTGCCACTCCTGACCCCTTTCATGTGTTTAAAGCCAGTGCCATCAGGGTAACTCTTCCACATCATCAAGTTTAGCTGTCAGCATGAGATGCCACCCTAGCTCCCTCTGGACCACAGCTCTGTGTTGACCCTCAGAACATAATCCTAGACTATTTCCTCCTAATGAAGCTGGTATTAAATCATCCCTTATTTCTCAGCTTCAGCAAGGGAACATTGATTGTCTCAGCAAAGCCAAGGTTCCCTTCAGAGGTGCTGGTTTCTTGTTAATCATAGCTGGTGTTTCAGTTCCAGCTGATGAGAAACCAAGATTGTTAATAGAAAATGCCACAGGGACGGCCCTTTGTTGCCCTCAAACTTCGCAGCCAGGCCTCCTTCATCTGTAGCTTTACAGCATTCCTTTCTGCTCCTCTCCTACAACAGCCCATTAAGCCCTGAGCACTAAATGGCTTTCCCAGCCTAAAGTTCACATGTCCTTCCGCAATTGCCCCCAAAGCATGGTCAGGTCAGGTCTTAGGGTTTCTTTTGCAGTAGTAAAACACCATGCCCAAAAGTAACTTGGGGAGGAAAGGGTTAATTTTACACCTCTTAAGTCACACAACAGCACCTAGGGAAGTCATGACAGGAACCTGGAGGCAGGAACTGGCRCAGAAGCCGTGAAGGAGCACTGCTGACTGGCTGGCCCCTTATGGCCTCTGGTGCAGCACCACCTCATCAGTCATCAGTCAGGAAAAGGCCCCACGTTTGCCTACAAAGTGAGTCTAACGGTGCTGTCTTAGCAGTTTTCTAACCTCAGCTGACATGACCTTTCATTCCTTTTTGTCTCTAGGTAGAATTCAAAGGGGGAGCACATGGTAAATAAATTGGGAATGTGTCTGGAGAGTTCTGTTTTGGCAGTGGGTTTAGGGAGAGAAGTAAGAATGGTTTCCTTTAGATTTTTAGCTGCTGCAGAAGTTAGTGTCAGAGATTTGACATTAAACTAGATACTGTTCAGCAAAGTTGCACTTTGAGGCTAAGAGATCCCAACCCCTGCCCCTGTTCTAGTCAACAACGCTATTTTCTTCAGCACCTACTTAGTTTCCTGCATTTTGATTGGGCACTAGATAGCCTGGGGCTTCTGTGGGTCTCTGACCTCAAGTCTTCTCCATTTTGAGATAAAGCTTGTTATCTAACCTAGGTTAACCTGTATTACAGACACAAAACACAACATAGCTTTGATTTAAATCTTGAACTACAAGTTTGGCTGATGCCAGAGAACATTGCAGCCAGGGACACGCTTGAGAGTAGTAGACTACAAGTTAATGATGTCGCAGGGCCTCTSACAAGTAGAAGCTCAAAGCAAATATGTGCTGAGAAATAAGACATTCAAAGCCAAAGGCTTTCATAGTATCCATTAGTAATTATTACCTAAGTTACTCTACTTTTGTCATGCCTTATTAAGGGAAGTATGAGATAAGAGAACACATTGCCAGGTTATGGGGCTTAGAGATGCTGACCAGGGCTCTTGCTAGCATGTGTGAAGCTCCAGTACCGGAGGAAAAATGTTGAGCTAGGGAGCTGTTTGTAGGCCTTTTACTCTGACAGAATCTTGTTGGCAGCTTCCCTTGCCATGGGACTAGAGACATCTCTTCTCAAGGCGTGGAACTGGAGAAGGGAGAAACGCTTTGTTCCAGTGATAAAGTAGAACAAGCGGGCCATCACATCCCTTCTGGCAAAGCAATAGAGAAGGCATGAGCTTTACAGTGTCAGCTGTGGCGAGAAGGTAGAACCTACATAAAGAGCAGGAACTGGAATTTCAGGAGTTTCTCCATGTTCCTCTGCATGTCTGTTGAAACTATCCAGTGTCAGTCTGGGTGCCCGTGTATCTTCTCAGTTGTCTCGGGGTCTAGCACTGTATGTCAGACCTTCCTATGCTGTAGCTGGTATTTTGATTTCCAAAGGGAAAAGTAAAAATTAAAACAGCTTGGGAGAACTTGTTAAGCCCCTGAGTTTCTCAGAAGAGCATGATAACAGTTGGGACCCTCAGGCTCATGAGCCTGAACCTCTAGGTCAGGGGTTGCCATGTGGAGACAGAGAAAGACTGATAGCAGAAAGACTGATAGCGATACAGTCATGAGAATGTTGGCACCATCCATTAATTTTCCTTAAATTGGTGACTTTAAAACAAACTCTAGAGAAGTGCAGCTCAACAGCCAGAGATACAGACTTCGCCTGTCGATAGTGCTCAGAGCAGAGCTGTAATGGGCAAAGGAATCAAAGGTGAACAGAGCTGACTGACTGCTACTTGTTTCCAGACAGGAGTTTGCCCTTGCTGGCTATGAATTCTGCATTTCAACTCTAGAGGGGAAAATTGAAAGAGAAAAGGAATTAGCAGAAGATATTATGTCAGGTAGGAAACTTGACTTTTTTAGACATTGGGTTTTCTCCGCAAATGTTTCCACTGCTGGATATTTATTAAGGGAAAGAGCCTATTTTGGGGGAGGGCAAATTAGCCATTCTGGGGAGTCAGTGGCTATCCTAGTACCATGGGTCTGACACAGGGTATCTTGTTTAAATGACTTGAGTACTGTTTTGATTTTTTTTTTTTTTTAAGCCCCAGAGGTGGCAAGTTCAAACTTTCTCTGCTCACTTCCACATTTATAATCTTTGGGAAATTGGCAAATATGAAAGGAAGTCTTTCCTTTTAGTTCAGTCACTTATTAAAGTAGAGCTGAATAGGAGAGCACTTGCCTGCCAGGCACCAGTCCCTGGATTAGAGAGGACATGAAGCTAGGTGAGCTGCAGGGTGAGGAAGAGGGGGAGGGCCTCCTGTGGCCGGCCGTGGGGTGGGAAGAGTTAAGCTCTGTATGTGAGCTCTTCCTCTCCTCCCCTGCTTGAGACAGGGTCTCATGTGATCCTGGCTGGCCTGAAACTCGCTATGTAGACCAGACCAGTCTCTAATTCTGAGGTGTATGCCTCTACACCTGGCTTTTGTTTGGGTTTCTTACTTGGTTTGAAGTACTAAACATCTTCAGATTTCATATTCATTGAGGGACTTGTTACACACTGACTCTATGCCAAGAGGTAGCAAGACGCTAGGAAACCATAGGCAAGTTCTCATCCCTAAAGCCAGGCACTTTGGAAGAGTTGTCTGTGTCCTGACGTCTTCCCATTTCCACTTGAACATTGTCAGGTTTTCTCTGTCACTGCCCTTTATCAGTGTCACCACGTCCATCCCTTGATCGTCTTACTCATTAGTGCTGATCATGTGATCACTGTCCCCCACAGGAAACTGTCCCTTGGTTTCTTGCGTGTCTCATTGACCTTCCCCCTTCTATTGCCTATTTCCCGGTGGTRGCTCACCTCAGGTGTCCTCACCTGCTTCTCTTCTCCCTCTGGCTTACCCCTAGGCGATGTCATGTAGTCCCATAACATTTAACTATTATGTTTATGTGTCCCAGCTGGCACCAAGTCAGCAGATATGTGATCTGGTCTTCTATTTGCTTAGACTGTTTAGTGGTTGTCCAACATTAGACATGTCCAATATGGGTCTCCATTTCTGCCACTCAGAAGTGTCTTCACTGCTCAGCCCTGAGTTAGTGACACCAGCATTCACCCAATGGCTTTGGGGGTTCTCTGATTTCCTCCTTATACCGGTCTACCAACATGTTAAATTGGATCAACTATGAAAATACATTCACATTAGATGACATCTTTTTTGCCTGGATGGTGATCTCAGTCTTTCCTGTTTCCCTTACCTCCTTAATGAATCTGTTACCAGGCAGCAGGCAAATTAACCTTTTAAAGACCTCAGTGCTTCCATATTACCTTTGATGTTCATACCCCACCTGCATCTGTGGCATTATTATTCTCTCTCACTCCTTTCCCTGGCCTTGCCCCTCCTGAGCCACACCATCTCAAGGCCTTTTCATCCCTATGTGTCCTCCCTGAATGGTTCTCAGTATGGCCTCACGGCCTTCAGGTTTGTCAGTGTCCTGAGGCCTCTCCTAACAGGCATCCCATTTTGGAGTCACTCAGCCTCCTAATCCTCTGGTTCTTCTTTACCATCCTTGAAGCAGAAGTAGGAGTGCTGTGTGYTTATATTACCAAGAGAAGTACTTTTTTTGTTAACTGTTTTTAATATTTGTCTTCCCTACCAAAGAGCAAGCAAGACACTTAGTGCCTGGAAGAGAGCCTAGCCCCTAATGGGCTCAGTAATTATGGAAAGAACACAATTTGGCAAAGAGCAGTAAGTAAATATAATTCAGAGCAGGGAAGAGGAGCTTGAAACCTAGAGGAAATATGAACGGGGTCCAGCCACAGAGTGTGAGTCATTTGCCATCCATATTCTTGCCTTTGTGCTTTGGGCTGTTCCTAGAGTTTTTCCTGCTTCCCTCCATTCTCATTCTCTCTCTCTCTCTCTCTCTCTCTCTCTCTCTCTCTCTCTCTCTCTCTCTCTCTCTCTCTCTC
>BDUI01000408.1:184636-204446 GCA_002335545.1 Apodemus speciosus | reverse complement strand
CCCCCCCCCATCAGTCCCGTGTCTTTATTAAAGAGGGTTAGAAAGGGACCACGCCTGGCAAGCAAGGAGTGAGGTCCCAGCAGGAAGGTGGGAAGGGCTCAGGCTCCTGGGCTTGCGGAGAAGACTGGTGGCCTGGAGGCCGAGGAGACCTTGTCCTGGCAGCAGCTGAGAAGGTGCCTAACAGAAAGCTTTAGGCACTGTGGCCACACGCTGGTTCTGCAGGCTGAGGGGCTGAGGCTGTGGATGCAGAATAGGCTGGGTGGTCTGGAATCACTGAGGCCACCTTGGCTTGTCTACCTAGATCATCCACAGGTCCTCATCCCGCTTGTTGCCTTCCATGTCCACCTCATGACCTCTCCATCGTCAGGCGGCTCACTGTAGTCATTGATCTCATCCATGTCCTGCACGTCGTCATCGTCTTCTGAATCCTCTTCTTCCTCATCACCGTAGTGCTCTGAGGTGCTTGCCAATATGTACCAGGTTGTTGTCTTTCTCTGCGATGCTTTGGAGCCAGGCCTGCTGCTCTCTCCTCCACACAGGGTCAATCCAGATTAAACCAGTGTCTCAGTTACATAAGGGAAGAGTGAAGGGAACAAGGTGGACATGGCTCCACCTACATGGACAGTAGCTGTTTGACTTTGGCTAATTCACCTAACCTCTCTGGGCCTCAGTTTCCTCATCTTGCCAAAAACCGGCAGCTGGCGGTGACCCAGACCTGCTTCTACTCAACTGTTCCAAGTGGAACTTCTATACTTCCTATGTAGATACGTACTGTTGCTGCAGCACTTCCTCCAACTCCATCCTGTGAGCCACTCTTCTACACTAACTAGTCAATCTACTGAGCTCTGCAACATAATGCCTGGTTATCCTCTGCAGATTTGAGAATTTCCTTTGCTTAGATTTTGAGTATAGGCTTCAATAATGAATCTTGGTTTCTTCATACACTGATTTTAAGTAGCTTATGTTAAGATATAATTAAAGTTTGGAAAAATAAATATGCTCTTCTTGTGTTCAAATGTCCCTCTGGGCTCTTATAGATAGCATGAACTTTTTTTTTTTTTTCTCGAGACAGGGTCTCTCTGTGTAGCCCTGGCTGTCCTGGAACTCACTCTGCAGACCAGGCTGGCCTCAAGCTTGGAAATCCGCCTGCCTCTGCCTCCCAAGTGCTGGAATTACAGGCATGCACCACCACTGCCCAGCTAGCATGAACTTATTACTCTGTTTTTTATTAAGCTATCCGATTTTTCTTTTTGTCTAATGTTAACAGTTCCTATATTTCAAAGAATCATGTTTCCTTAGGGCTGGAGATTTGGCTCAGTGGTTAAGAGCAGTATTTGCTCTTCCAGAGGACCTGGGTTCCTTTCCCAGCATCCACATGGTGCCTCAGAATTGTCTATAACTCCAGCTCCAGGGAATCTGATGTTCTTCTCTTTTGGTCTCTAGAGGTGCCAGGTGCACATGTGATCACAGACATATATAAACACCCATATACATATATAAAATAAAAAATAATAATTTTTTTTTCTTGGAAAAAAGAAGTCCTTTTGGGTTAGTGAAATGGCAGGTAATGGCAGTTGCCAGCAAGCTTAAAGACTTGGTTTAATTCCTGGAACACACAGAATGAAAGGAGAAAAGTGATTCCCACGAATTTCCTATACCCGCACACTGTGCTGCCATCACAAGCACGCGCCCTGTAGATGTACTTTTCTGGGCTCCTCCTTTGGCTTCTTATAGGAAGCCAACCCTTCCAACCCTTATTCTACCCCAGTTCCTTCTAACCTCACAATACTAGGTTGGAGAGAAAGAAGTTTAGAGGGGAAAGGGCGTGTAGACCTCTTTAGGGCATAACCTGATTAGGGTCATCAAGTTCCTTGGGGCACATCCAGTCTCCATCATCAGGACATCTTCAACCAGCAACCTGGCAAACCGGCAATAGCAAACACAACAGTGGGGGCAGCAGCCACCCCAGGCCCTCTCCAGAGTTCCCAGAATTAACTGCAGCTGCCAACAATCACGCCCTCCTAGAGCATGGGACAACCATAGTTAATGGCTGTGGAAAAACTGAAGCAGCCCCATATCCCACACCTGAGATTAAAACAAAAATATATTCATATAACTTAATTGGATTTTTTAAGAAACCAAAAATTTCACTATATGCCACCTTATAAATTAATGTAATAGTAAAAATTTTAAGTTCATTTTTGTACCCTGTGTGAAGCTGTTTCATGACAGCAGGCAGAGAAGCCTTTTCATACTTTCTGGAATTCTTTTATGATTCTTTTTCTTTTTTTGAGGCAGGATTTCTCTGTGTAGCTTAGGCTATCCTGGAACTCACTATGTAGACCAGGCTGACCTTGAACTCAAAGAGACTCTTCTGCCTCTGCCTCCTGAGAGCTGGGATTARAGGTGTGTGTACCCATGCCCMRCTACTGTACTTTCCATCTGTCCCTCRGTCACAATTCAAAGACTTTATTATGTTTTAAAATGTATTCATTTAAAAATACTTATATATATGTGAATGAATGACTATTTTGCCTGCATTTAAATAAGTGTACGATTTGTGTACCTGGTGTCTGAAGAGGCCAGAAGAATTAGAGTTATGGCTTGTTAAGAGCTACCATGTGAAGAGCAGCAGGTGTTTCTAACTATTGAGCCACATCTCTAGCTCTGATATACTTTATTTTTAGTTATATGTATGTGTATATGTATATGTAACACATACATAGTTATGTGTACACACACACATACACACACACACACACACACACACACACACACACACATACACACATAAAATAGTCTGTGTGTAGATCTGTGCATGTGAGTGCAGGTGCCTTCAGACCCCAGAAGAGGGTGTTAGATGACTTGGGGCTGGAGTAAGTGTCCAGCTTGGCTGCTGGGAACTAAATGTTTTTGTGGTCAGAATGTGCGATGAATTTAAATTATATTTTTAAAGTATTTTTTTAGAAAATATTACTAGAGTTGTACCTCATTAATTGCGCTTCCTGCCTCCTCTCTTTTACATGTAACAGTAGTAACTGTACCCTAGAGTTGCTTGTCATGTGTCCTTGCCATTTGTCCTTATTGTCTGCTCACGTGGTTTAGGACCCCGGAACTTACACATGCTAGGCAGTGTCCAGCCCTCTCTGTCTGTCTGAGTTATATTGATGAATGCATTTTATAGTGGTATGATTTTAAAAGACCATTTAGAAAATACAGAACCATTTAAAGACAATTAAGTGGGCCATGGTAGGACATGCCTGCAATCCCCAAGGACCCAGGAGGTTGATGTTGGAGGATCGCAAGCCGAAGCCCTATCTCAAGGAAGGGAGGGTAATGAGGGTAGAGATGGGAGCGGGCCACATGTGGCCATGCCCAAATTTCTTCACATGGGTTCTGGGATCGAATGCCAGTCTCTGTCCTGTCAAATGTACACTCTTAGCTACTGGGCCATCTCTCTCAGTCACCCCCAACCTCGATTTCTGCAAGGCTTTATGAGTCCCATGCTGCCCTCACTGTGTAGCTGAGGGGGACTCTCCTTATCCTCTCACCTCTTCTTCCAAATGCTGGATCACTGGTGTATGCTATGAAGCCTGGGCAGCACTGTGCTGTGGTCAAATCCAGGACTCGTGAAAGACAAGCAGACATCCTACCAAACGAGCACCAGCCTTCAGTGTTGTTAGTGAACGTTTATGATTAAGCAAATGCAAATTATCTTTAGATTTCTGCGTTTTAAACTTCCTATTTTCCCACCTTCCTAATCTGATACTGTTCAGGCTCCTATAGTCATCCACCACAACTTTTGTTATTTACTTGAACTGGCTCTTCAGTAACTGGTCATAGTGTTACTTAGTAACAAATATTTTCAAAATTTCGTATGACATTTGTAAATTTCTTGGAAACCTTAAAGGATGGAGAAGGAATGATAGCTCTCGGTGAATTTAACTGGCCATCTTCAAGTGGTGTGTGAGTTTGCTTACCTAAAATTAGCTAATAAGCTGAGGCAGCGGGATTGATAGAAGTTTGAGGCCAGCTTAGGCTATGCAAAACAAAACACCCAGAATCCTATTTATAGTTCTTTGTGAATTTTGAATTGTTCTCACCCATCACTTCTCCTACGTTATTTGGGCCGTATCTGGAGATCTAGTAGTAGCTGATGCACTGATTCTAGATCTGCAGCCTCCTGCCTTCCTGTGGCATCGGCTGTGAAGTCTGTCCCAGCCCGTAGTCTTTGAGCGTTGGATCTTGTCCTTCCATTAGAGAACTGAGTGTTCCTGGTCTCTCACTGCGTTTTCCTCTTAGACCTAAAATAACATTCGCTGGCCCCAGGCTTTTTTGTGGTTAGCTCATTCTACTTTGGGTTTATCTTAATCATCTTTTCTGATTACTAGTTCCCAATTTAAGATATTCAATATTTAAATTGGTCTGTGGACTCTTTAATCCACTCAAGAGTTGGGCGGGGGAGGTCAATGATTTCAGGCAGCTACTTGTCACTTTTGTCATTTAATTGTCAATCCACCCGAACAGTCGCTTGTAGTTCAGAGTTTATCTAGGTGACCTGAAGCTTTCAGTGAGACCTGGTAGCCACAATGATGACGAGTAGTAGTTTTCTTTTTGACCTTTATATATAACTTCTATTACATCCTCACCACACTTTTCTTTTTCTTTTAGAAGAAGCAGCTAATACTTACCTCCTCCTTGGCATGTGTTTAGACTCTTGTGCACGCTACCTGCTATTCTCCAAGCAGCTATCACAGGCACAAAGGATGTACGAAAAAGCCCTGCAGATTTGTCAAGAAATACAAGGAGAAAGGCACCCACAGGTAATAGATGAAACACTGTATGTAAGCCAGGCCTGCCCAGTGGCACAGGTACTCTGTAGAGAGTCATAAGGTCACAAGTTCAAGGTGCCTGGCAAAGTTGGTGAGCTACCATGCCAAAGGGCTGGGGGTATATTTCACTGGCATCGAGCTTGCTTGGCATTGGTAAAGCAATTCAGTGACAAGGATCAGTTATGCGTGTGGCAAGACGTAGTTAGCCAGCATGAACTGTCGTAAGGAATGAAGGTTGATATCCAGATGTATGGAACCCTTCACTGTCCGGTCTGTTCATTTCTTTCCACCAGCTCCAACTACTCCCAACTACTTGCTTCAAAAAAGGGTTTGAGACTGCTGGCTGTCACTGGTCTGCATACACCCTTGCATGAGTCATGGGTTATACAGTAGTCTCTGTACAAGGCAGGCTTTTAGCCCAGGGTCAGAGCTTCAGAATATGTAGCCTTGTGTTTGCAGTGGTTTGTAGACTCAGAATCTCTGTTCTTCCTCCTGGAGCTGGGGACTAGACCCAGGGCTTCTCCCACCCCAGGCAGAACCGTGTAGGTATCTTTTTCTCCTGTGTAACTGAGAGGTGAGCAAGTAGAGACTTGAATTTTGGGGTGGGAGGGGGTCAAGACTAGGGTTTAAAACTAGGGCCTCATAAGTTCACGGTGAGGGCTCCACCTCGGAGCTCTGGGCGTAACTCCTAAGAACACTGTCATAGGATTTTATATAATTTCTTAAAGTGGGCAAGACAAAGCATCGTAAGAATATTAAACGTAGAATTGAACCAGCCGGTGGTGGTTTAGTCTCAGCACTCAAGAGGCAGAGGCAAATGGATCTCTATGAATTAAAGGCCAGGCTACAAAGAAATCCTGTCTTGAAAAACTAACAGATTAATATAGAATTGAGATCATCTCTGCTTCTTCTGACAAAAAAAAAAAACAAAACAAAAAACATTCCTGGGGTAGGAGTTGATT
Organism: Apodemus speciosus; assembly: GCA_002335545.1. Lineage (NCBI taxonomy): Eukaryota > Metazoa > Chordata > Mammalia > Rodentia > Muridae > Apodemus > Apodemus speciosus. The sequence continues at coordinate 198,652 of BDUI01000408.1, read as the reverse complement.
GCTCTATTTGATGCCTGCAGTCCATCAAGTAAACAAATTAGACTGAACATGGAAATTTTAGGACTTACTGCAGAGAGCCTGAGGCATGTCATTGGGGAAGAGTAAGAAGCAAGCCTAGAATTAAGAGCACCATCTGTGTTTCTCAGTTCCTAAGTCATGCTAAGACCCTCCGTAGTATAGCTGATGTGTTTCTTCCCAGGGAGGCCTGAGATTGCAGCAGTAGTGCTGCTGTAATACAGCGGGCACTCGGTAGTGCTGGCTGCTCACTCCAGAACCATCTAGGGCAGAATATCCTGCCCCATTCTGAGTCTTCATAGGTAGTACTCGCCATAGTGTGCGATTGACATTGTCTGTAGCACAGTGTGATCAACAGATACCTGCAGCTTGTCCCTCTAATGTGGTGGAATTCTAGTAAAGTTGAAGACTTGTATGCATGCAGTATAATGAACTTCAGGTTAATGTTCTRCATAGGTTTTTGTAAAGAAAAGTCTCTCTYTTTTATAGACCATTGTGCTGATGAGTGACTTGGCTACTACTCTGGATGCACAGGGCCACTTCGATGATGCCCACGTTTATATGCAGAGGGCATCAGATCTGGCAAGAGAGATAAATCACCCTGAGCTGCACATGGTMCTCAGCAATCTGGCTGCCATCCTGATACACAAAGGTAGGTTACAGTGGAAATGGATTGCATTCTGAGAAAGTTTTCATCACTGGGCTTTTAAGTGAAATGGTTTTGGGGAGGACAAATAACAATGAAGAGACCCCTAAGTCAGTGGTTCTCAACCTATAGGTTGCCTGAGACCATTGGAAAACACAAAGGTTTATATTACAATTCATAACATTAGCAAAGTTATAGTTATGAAGTAGCAATGAAAATAATTTTATGGTTGAGGGTCACCACAACTTGAAATGTATTAAAGGGTCGCGGCATTAGGAAGGTTGAGAAGTACTGCTCTAAATTAAAAGGCTAGCTAATACTTAAAAAAGGAAACAAAAAGGCAGGCTAAATTAGGGTAAAAAATGCATGTGTGTTAAAGTTCTGAAATAGTAATTCACAAAACTGTCATATTTCTGCATGACTATATGAAGGCAGAGAATACTTTGCAGTGATAGATCCTTGTCTTTGTAGTGTTTTACAGACTCTGAAGTGTTTTCACAGGAATAATTCCTCAGTGTTCTGAAGCCATAATATGATAAAACATCAGTTTTCTGCTATTTTATATTACTCAGGGCTTCTAAAGTTTCCATAAACCTGGGAACATTGGTGTCTATTGCATGCAACACCATTATGAAATCTTTGGCCAAGGGAGAGCCCACTGCAATTCCACAGCACTGAGCACTTCGGAGCTGACGCCTACTGTAAGCTCAGCTTCTCTCGCCCAGCTCTCGTGTATGCAGGACACCAGGCAGCACTAGATGTCATTTTGAAGCACCCAGCAAGTCATACAGTGTCCTCACTAGTGGTTCCTAGTGAAAACACATTATTTTCTTCTCCCCTCTCTTTGGGTTATTTTAGAACGATATACACAAGCAAAGGAGATCTACCAGGAGGCGCTGGCACAAGCAGAGCTGAAAAGAGATGAGGTTTCTGTTCAGCACATCAGGGAAGAATTGGCTGAGCTGTCAAGAAAAAGTAGACTTTTGACGTAATTTTGTTAAGCTATAAGTTCATTTTGTTGTAGAGAGGGTAACCTCTGATAACTCAAAGGAGTAATTGTTCCTTCATTGTCTGGACCTCAATCAGTAGTGTAAATCATTGTTGAAATTCAACGTTCTTCAACTCAGCTTCGGTGAAGGGCAAGTTGTATACACTGCCACTTTTGTTTCTGAATTTACTTTGAGATGGGTATCTCTGTGCAAGCTGGCCTGGAAACTGCTGTAATGCTTGAAGTTGGCCTCTGACTTGGAGTACTCTTCCCTCAGCTTCAAAGTGCCTGGCCCTACTTTTGTTTTAAAGGTGAAACAGCTTTTACCCTGTACTGACTGTATATAAGACGCGGTCCATGCTCATCTGAGAAAATTAGAGACTGCAGTTGGCCAGTTCCTCACGATTCGGTCATTACACCTTCTGTAATAAGATCGTGATTCATGTTTACTCTTCTCTCTCCATCTCTGGCAAGCAAGTTACTTGTATCATGACACAGGAGGATTTAGTGAGTTCTCTTAGACACTGTTTTATGGAAGCATTGTGAGATTTCATGACTGAGGGGGAGGGGAGTGATAATTCTAGTTGGCCACCATTAGGCAGCAGTCACTTCTAAGGTGGAAATGAGACACTTGGACTGCATACCTGTTCATATGTAAGTTGTATGTTCATATGTATGTTGGTGACAGGAGGAATGAAGCAAGCCTCATCAGTGCTATCTGAGCACTGGGCTTCCTTGTACCACAGGCACACAGTGGAGTCAGGTAACGCTGCCAGCACCGATGTCACCATGCCAACGTGTAACCACTCACCTGGATCCTATTTAGCTCTACCTTGTTATTCTGCATTCACAGCTGTGAAGTCTGAAAACAATTAGATTGTCTGATGACTTTATCACTGCCTCAAGAGTATGTGGATGCTTTTACCTATGCAGTCTGGCAAATGGCCTTTTGCCTAAAGAAAGAGTTTTTCTGGGTGCCACGAAGGAACCTTGGTGGTGTTGGTCTGCCGTGGAGGTAGGCGGTATGATAGGACTGCCAGTGGACATGGATTCATGTGTTTGTACTAGGAGAATCTTCATAATAAACTAAAGACTACACAATTGCATGTATTCTAATAATCTTTGAATCATAGAAAAATAATGGCCAGGTTACTAGACGGACATGCTAAGGACCAAATCCTCAGCACCACACTGGACTCTGTTGTGCGAGGAGAGCCCCACATTCTGTTTGAGCTCATTTGTTCCTAGGAAACCATTCATTTCCTAGCTATCCACAAGTGATCCCACTAGCCATGAATAACCAGATAAGAGTTCAGTCACCTTTGCTTTGAAAATGTTTTTACTTTTTCATGATTCCAGAGTTACCCAAGTTAGGTGTTAGGCTTTTTAATGTTCCATGGTTGATTAACCTCATGTCCTGTGGCTGGGGACACGGTCTGTGTGTGTTCCCAGCAGCATTCATTTGCACTGTTATAAAAAAGGCAGTGAGACAAAGGGACTCATCTCCTTTTACTGATTACAACTTTAAACAATTTACATTTAGTTTCATATTAAAGTTTTAAACTATACCGTAATGTTACTAGGGTTTTCAGGGCTTAAGTGTATGTAAGACAATCACAGCATATGAAAATTTAAAGTGTAGTATAAAATTTCTCACTAAATAAACTGGAAAATTGTTAGAATATTACCTCTGCTGGAAGACCTTGATTTAGTTGCATGTGCATATGTTACAGATATAGTGTTGGCCCACAACAAATGCTACACCTTGGTTTGCAGCTGACATCATATACTCAGTACTTGCTTCTGCCCTTAGTATCACCGTAAGATGTCCTCCACCTCTCTAGGTAAACGTTTGAACGAAGAAATGATTCTGGATTTCATGTTGTATTGTTGTGAACATGGCACAAGCAGTCTTCAGGAGGAGCTACAAGAGTGGGTTAACAAGCTAGGCCGGCTGGTCCTTAGATGAACCCAATCTGAAGCACAGTAAGACAGTCAGGGTCAATCATCATGATCATTTTTGGGCCAGTTGACAAAGTGACTTACTATTAGTAACTTGGCAGGGGGACACTTTGTAAACCTAATCAGAACATTTAATTATGTTTGTAACTGTTATAAAGGTAATGACTTTACAAGTGATAAGAATCCTGTTCTGGCTGGCCCAGGACTCACCTTGTAATCCAGACTAGCCTTGTACTCTTAGTGATCTGCCTGCCTCTGCGTCCTGAGTGCTGGGATTAAAGGTATGTGCTATGATGCATAGCTAAAGTTTAAGATCTCAACTGTCTGTCTGTCTTACTTGCTGAGTTATATGGACAAATACATAGCCTGCATCTTCATCTATAAAAAAGGATCAGAAAACCTGTGCTAAGAGGTGCTCAGGCAGTGGTTCTAGAGACTTGAGTTCTAGAAGTTCAGATCTCCCTTCTAGTTCTTAGTGGCATTATCCCCAAACCACTAAGCATCTATCTGTATGTGTGCAGTGGGAGAAAGCCTAAACACCATGATAAAGCCACATGAAAACAAATCTGAATCACAGCCAGCAATTCTTAATAAAAGTGATCCTATGGTACCATAATTAGTTTAAAATTCACTCGTCTTTAAATTACTTGCACCTTAAGAATCTGAAGTGAAAACACTTTCCTGGTGTTCTCTCGCAGCAGAGAGCGGGCACTGACGTAGAGGACTGTTCAACCGATAGTTCAGGATGCAGCACAAAAACAAGCTGGAAGACAGGAGGGTCTATACAGATTGTTATCTTTTTAACTCCGCCAATTCTGTATCTAAAGAAAAGCATGTATACTTCTTGTTTGAAACCTGAGAAATGGAGATTCTTATGTCACAAATGATGTACTGTAGCTATGGACAGGATAGTCAAAATTTATTTCAGAACAGAAGCTTTGTTGGGCTGCATCAAATGCAGAAGAATACTTAGGGGCATGGTTAAATTACCAGTGTGCATAAACATTGAGGTATGCCTCAAAAAGCCTTTAAACTTTAAAACTGAACCATAACATACCCATGCAGTAATTTTTCAGTGCTACTAATGAAGAAAGCCAAGCCTGCACTGGAAACTCACAAGATGACAGTTCTGTTGCTCCTGCCTTTTGACCTCATACAGGCTTTATGACAGGGTATGTGTTAAAAACCTAAATATTTCCACAAGATTTAAACATCACTGGGAAAGCTAAATTTAGAGGAAACAAAAGTACAATGCCCATGACAGCCAGCAGTGTGGAACTGGGCTGTGTGAGGTCGTTTAGAGGCTGGGGTTAAAAAGATACACAAAGAATTTTAAAAATTCCCCCCAGTGTTGATTCTCTGATTTGAATTTAAGTACACCAGATACTACAGCAAGGGGATACACTGCAAAAAGGTCATCTATTTACAGAAGAGTGATTTAAAGACATCATGGTTTTCTTTACAAACAGATGTAAGAACGAACAAGAATTGTCCATTTTAAAAAAAAAAACTCTACATTTCATCCCTCCACTGTTATAATCCATTGAATTGCCTGCATTAGAGGCAGATTTTTTTGTCTGTTCTTTTCCCATTTGATTTTCCAAATGAATTTCCATCATTTCTTCCTCATCCGTGGCCCTGGCTCTCCTGAGAAGTCTCTGGGCACAAATCATAGGAGGACAGAATTTTTTTTTTTTTTTTTTTTTATCTGCAATTAAAACCAAAGGCAGAGCAGAGCAGTCTCCTATGCACAGTCAGTCGTCACTGTCAGACAGGGTCTCATACTGCGCTGAGAGCAGCGGGGCCGGCTCCCGCTCCCAGATGCGGCTCTGTTGGTGCGGAGCGGCTTGGGTAACGGCAGACGGGGCACATGCGATGGGCGTTGGCGGGGTGCTGCTGAGCATCCGTATGGTCAGAGGGTTGTAAGGGAACTGAGTAGAACCTGACAAAAGAAAAATGCGGTTTTCAGTGTTGTTAGCATTCAGTGCAGTCTTTACAGGATGGAACAAGGCAGGAGGTGTTCTAGTAAAATGGTCTTCTGATGCCTTGAAAAACAGAATGGCAAGGAAAGGCCAATAATCAGTTTAACTTTAAAAAGGATTAACAACACAAGTAGCCACATGGTAAGGGATGATAAGTCTGTGATATATCACGTCTCCTTGGAGAATTCAAGTAGGGAACTGCTGACTATTAAGCTGTAATCAGAGGAGCCTAGCCATGCCAGTGACTTTCCAGTAGAAATCAGAAATACAGCTCTTCGAACGGGGCAGATATCCAAAACTTTTAGCCAGGCTGTGTGACCTCTACASAGTCTCACTTGGCCAGCTTATATGTGTGAGATTTAAATGGGGCACAACAGTACTACTTTGTGATTTCTCCACTGCATATCTACCAGTTTAAAACCATAAGATATAACACACTCTTGTTAAAACATTACACTGCCCAGTTATGATTTTGATTTATTAGTAAAAGYTAAAAGTCAGTCACCACAGTCTATGGAAGAGGTGGAACCAAACTTAACTTGCAAATACTGGTTACCACCAGCATATTAGAGACAGCGATATATGGATCATGTAAATATAAAATCTCTTATGACAAGTAGACCCTAGTAATTACATAGAAAACTACAGTTCTTGCCCAAACTCTATTATCTAATTCACTGACAGGTAGTATTAAGAAAGCACTGATACAAACTGAATCTCATTTCATCAATTAAGTGAGGCTTCTCACCTGTGGAAGAGGGCCGGTCTTCCCAGGCCCATCCTGGCGTCTGCCGGTGGTAATCACCTTCTGAGTGCACAGAGGAGACAGAAGARGGCCTTTCAGATCCTAAGTAGCTTTGCCCAGGAATAGGAGATTTAGATTTCCTGCTGTTTGATTTGTTGATCAGCTTTGGTTTACATAGTCCTAAAAGTGAAATTCAAATTAAACTACTGATTACTGATAAATAATTTCTCAGTGACAAAACCAAATCCTACCAAAATGTTGACTAGATAAGGCTAAGAACCCAGATSAGGGCACATCCTCATCTTATGAACTTAAAAGCATGGTGGCAAAGGAAATGTTGCTGGCTTATAGGTAATGTTGATAAACATCTGCTGCCCTCTACCCCCACCTCCACACCAGTTTAACCGAACCAAGTGGAGAGAGAAAGGACAGGCTGCAGCAGCTATGCCTCCTACCCCAGGACCTCACAGATACTCTGCAAGTCTCACTGGCTCTCTATACCCTCCTACCACAGAGTTCACAGCACTGAGACACATGTGACTGCAGTCTATATATCACAGACTTCACCCACATCACTTAGCACATATTTTTCATCAGCTCTAACAGTTGCACCTTATCTCAGTTATATCACTCCCTAATAGTTGCCAACTAATTTTAAAGCACAGAAATATACAAGCAATAAAAATTAGGAAAGCAGAAACAAAACTTCAGTGTATAAGTTACAGGGAGAGGGAGACAAACAATAAATAGTCACTGCTTTTACCCTTTTCTTAACCACWGCAAGATTTAAGAACTACAAGGATTATATATAAATACTGAAAGTGTAGTGTTYATAAGGTTCTTKATAGGTTTGATTTATATGCTGCAAATGATTTTATACACTCTGGTATTAGTAATGCTGGCCCCTATAGTTATGTTGTGTGATTGCAGACACAGTAGTAATTGTGTACTTGAATAGTTGCTATCCATCTATTATCTTTCTGGGTTCTGGGATCTCAAGGWTTGTAGATTTAAACAATTTTCTTTTTGAGTTCTCTTTCTCTGGGGTGTATGGGGTGGGAGTACAAGGGTCAGTCCTCCCCGCTGTCCTATATTCTCCCTGCTGTCCTACTGGTCCTAGGAACCAAGCCCCGGCGAGCAGCACAGCTGGCCCATGCCTTTGCCCTATGGCCTTCTGCTCCCTTTCTGTGGTCTCCCTAGGTGGCTTGCAGCTGCACTGAAATTTGTCCATTTTTATTATGAGAATAGTAAATGACACAGTAAAAAACAATACTGGAGCTAGAGAAATGGTGCAGTAGCTAATAAGAGCACTTGTTCTTGCCCAGGACCCTATGTTAAATTCCCAGCACCCACTCGGTGGTTCACAACCTTCTGTAACTCTAGTCTACCTGATGAGAAGAACTATTACATGAGTTCTCTCAATGACCCATCAGAATGTAAAGTAACAGCAGAACATTAAAAACCTTACCTGAAAACCTTACCTGAATGAGGTGATGGGTCCCCTTCATCTCTCCGTGTCTCACTGCTAGTCACAACCGAGGTGCTGGCACTACCAGGCACAATGCCCACAGGATGGGGCATGACAACACCGTGATCTTCAACTTTATCATCGAAACTTCCCATGAGAGCCTTTCTGATGATATCTTCTAGACCAAGATTACTAGCAGGATCAGCAAAAGAATGGCTTCTTGAGCTTACTGCACCTGAGGAGACAAAGCAGTGTACTTCCTGTTTCTGAGGCAGATCATGGCACAGGGAAACAAACAGAAAAGAAGACATGGCTCCAGCTAGTGAATTCACAGTGCTCAGAAACTCCTGTGAAATGCCGTCCTCGTCAGTGTCTGCCCTGCTGTTTCTTTGTTTTGCTCACTTCTCATCAAATATTTAAGACTTACCTGACGTAGTAACTGCTGGCAGATTGAAGATCTCTGTTCCTGGCTGAGCAGCTGCTGTATTCAAACAAATTAGGTTAATTGAGATGAGATAATCATGATACAAAGTCTCAAGAAATTCTAGAATAAAAGATAACCTTTTAAGTTTCTACATTTCATCTATTATRTGGAGATGAAATAAAAATCTCTCTCTTGGGGYAGGGAAGATATTAGGAAGTAAAGTCAGGTCAGGTTGAAAACTCAGAACACAAGATAATTCAGAAAAGAGAAAGAGTGTCACATTGCTAAAGGGGGAAAACACACACACACACACACACACACACACACACACACACACACACACACACGCGGAGAACAGGAATCCAGGTAGGCACGAAAGCTGGACTTCAGGAATCCATGGAAAATTTAGAGTTGGTTTTCAAAACCAGCATAGTGGACAGGGTAGAGCAGAGCGGCTGTGCTCCCAGGGCTGAGTGGAAGCCCTGCACTTAGGGGCTTCCTGGGTGAGAAGATTCTGCCTTGATTGATCACTTATTGCAACTTGACTATAGATGAAATGAAAACCAACTATAAAAGCATTTTGTGCATAAAGGGAAGGGACCTAGTTGTTTCTATCACTTATTTGCTACTGAGGACATTAAAAGGAAAAAAACAACTTGAAGTATGTAGATCTGTAAACAAATGGTACCCGAGCACTCTATACTATGGGAGGTAGACGTCTGCTAAAGGATGAGAGCCATTTGTGAAGAAGAACACATGCCTAGGAATTAACAGCCGTGATTAGAACAGTTTGAAACTGACCAGAGGAAGAGGGGGAGTACTATAAAACAGCAGCTACAAGCAAGGCTGGGTGAAGTCAATCTGAAATAACAGCAAGTTCATAGAACTTCCTTAATGTGCCATTACCAACTGAACCACAGTAGAGTAAAAAGTAACCCAGTGAGAATAGGTGTGGTGGCACGTGTTAGCCCAGCACCCGAGGCAGAGGCAGGAGGGTCTCTGTGCCAGAATTAGAAACTCCTTATCAAAAAGCCACACACATATGCAAAATTCAGATGAATACAATTTTATTTAGCTCAAACAATGGTAATAGTTACAAATGGTAACACAATGTGGCCCTCCATTCCACAGCTTAGAGTTAAATATGTTGTTTTCAGATATACATCAGAATGGCCTGGTAACTTAGTAAAAATGCCATTGTCTACTTTTTGAAAAAAAAAATTGTACAGGGTCTGTGCAGCCCCAGCTGTCCTGGCACTCTGTATAGAGCAACTGGTCTCAAACTGCCGTTTTCTACATTTGTGGGGCACTTAATTTAAGTGCTTAATAAGCCTCAATCAAGTCAATGCAGTTTGAGCCCTCCTTGTCTTTTTCTTTTTAAATATTTATTTATTTTATATATGAGTACACTTATCTGCATGCCAGAAGAGGGCATCAGAACTCCTTATGGTTGTGAGCCACCATGTAGGTCCTGGGAATTGAACTTAGGCCCTCTTGAAGAGGGCGAGTGCTTAACCGCTGAGCCATCACTCCAGCCCCAATGCCTCCTTGTCTTAAAGGAGATGCTTGTTTAGAAGCAATAGGAAAGAAAAGCACCTGAGTGAAAGCTGACCTAACAGGGGGGGGGAAGGAAAAAAAAAAAAAAGAGCCGGACTTCAGATATAAATCCAAGGGTTTTCAATAAGAAATTCAGCTTTAAATGCTTCAAAATTACAGTGTGTAATGGAGGTGCTGAGAGCCCTGTAGAAAACCACCAAGGTCAGGCTAAAGAACTAACTCTGCCAATGGGAGGTGGCACACACAACTGTGTGAGTGTTTGAGGGCTATTTCCCAGTGAAGGCTAAATAGTACCCTAGAACAATTCCTAGAAATTCCTTTTTGTATAATCAGAGCTCTTACAATAAAAAAAATCCCAGGTTCTTGAGGCTGGAGAGATGGCTCAATGATTAAGAGCACTAAGTGCTCTTCCAGAGGATCTGGGTTTGGTTCCCAGCCAGCTGTGACTTCAGAACCAGGGACACAGTGCTCTCTCTGGCCGTTGTAATACATGAACATACACAGGCAAAAACACCCATGCACATAAAATGAAAACAATCCCAGACTCTTTAACACAAGTTTGTTATTTTGGCCTTAAAATGTCAGCACACTTTATCTCCTGTTAGGTAACTGTTTTCTTAAACACTTGTGAGACCACCCATCAACACAGTACTTAGTTTCACCAGCTGATATTGAGGACAGTGTAAATATGCTATCAAAGGAAAAGCTATCAAGTCAGCTTTATGAACTCACAGCATTCTCTGTTAAGCATTTGACACCCACTAGTCAGACAAGACCACACCAGGGTGACACAGTCCCTAACAACCTGCTGTCCCTCAGCAGTGGCTCTCTATGCTCAGAAAGGTCATCTCTGAGATGAGAAAGAGTATGCATATCAGAGCACCAATTTTTTTTTGTTGGTGATTTTTTAAGAGTGTAAGCAGACGAACCTTTTAAGACTGGAGATGAAAGGCCTAGAATGGTAGTGTTTTAAGTGATGGACAGATGTGAGTCTGACACCCCTGGTCAACATTCTGTAATTTGTTGCCACTTCAAGAGAATTGAAACCCCTTCYACTCTTGGATGTTATTGCTCACTTTTCCATAGTAAATCTATATTTGATGTACTAAAATGAAGAAAAGGTAAGCAAGATATATCTAATAACTGAGACAAAGTAAGTTCACAAGTGATGTTGGGCTCATCCTTTTTCCAAGTGATGTTTACCATTTAATAGAGACTCAAATTCAATGAACACTAATCGCAAGTAGTAGAGATATAATTACACATCTGCCTCAGTTCATTTTCAGAGCCCAGAGTTTCTTTTGACAGGGTCAGGAGACTAGCAAATCACAGATCAGAGACAGGTCTCTCTAGATTCCCTATCACTGGTAAATTAGTAAAACTGGCTGGTAGCAGAGCACATGCAAATCATAGTACAACAGTGATCTGATCAGAGCAAGGACATCAGCCTGAAGGACAGCAGTAGTCTGCCATACAATCTCATGAATACATTACCAACAACCATGGAGACCAAGTACAGAACAGTTAGGAGTACACTGGTGGAAGCAAGAGATTCAGGTTGGAATGTTGGGTTTGAGTTCCAATCCTATTACTACTCGTGTGGCCTTTATCAGTTATTAAACCTCTCTGACTCAATTTCCTTCCTCATTTATAAAATGAAGATAATTACATGCAGTGTTGTGCACAATAATAGCTACTTAATCATTTTCAACAATTACGATTTTTTTTTTAGACAGATAAAACTGAGGGGTTTTTTTTTTTTTTGATAATTCATAGTTGCATCTATATTCTACATGAGACCCCTGAGATCCTATCAGGTCCTGGTAGGTTAGAAAACAGGACAAAGCAAGTATAAATTGCCCTGTCAAATGGATAACTAGTATTCCCCAAAACAGAGCAAGGAAGAGGTAGTTTCAGAATAGCCCACAACACCTTAACATCTGTTTTTAGGTACAATGTCACGTAACTTAGCTGTTCAGATTACTAAGAAGAAAAGACAGATACTCTTACACTATAATAAGAAYGATACATTTAGGACAGATCATACCATTAATCTGAATTACTCAGAAGATTCCCCAAAGATAAGCCACATAGAGTGAGATAATATAACAAGGACATGTGAAGAACTATTGATCAAACAGGACTTAAAGGTAAGACTCACAAAGAACATGCTTTTCAAATATTTGAAGATAAAAAGGTAGGGCAACAGGCTTTACAACAAGACAGAGAAATCAACAAAAACCTATATAGAATTAATTAGGTCTCAGCATTAGTTCTCCATGAAGATGAATGGCTTCAGAAAACACCCAAGTTCCTGCTTCCTAAGAAGGAACTATTTGTGAATTTGCTGAMATTGTACAGAATCAAAATGCTCTATAAAAACCATCAAACTCGAGTATTATAAAAAAGGCAACATTGGAGATAGCATTGTTAATGCATGTTTTATTTGGGGTTCATGAAAGAAATCCCACTTACCCATATCAGAGTCACCTCCACCAGAGGAGTTCAACTTACGAAAAATCTCCTGCTTCTTTGATTTAACCATGGGTGATGTACTTTCAAGCTTGGTGAAGAATGAAGGCAAGTAGCTTATACTTCCTGGTGATCGAGAATCACTCCTGTCAGGAACAGAATTCAATCTATTAAAATGGTGTACTCCTAACCCTAGGAACACTCCTTTAAATAATAKGTTCAGAATACTCAGAAAACCACTGCCTTCCATTCTGTGTTGGTTATAAACCCTAAAAGCATACGTCATATCATGAACTCATTAGGAAATAGTCTAATGTTTTTCAGTTCTGAAAAATACAACAGCGAAATCATTATTAAAATAAAGATGATCCACAGCACTGTCTGTCTATTATCTAATGATTTTTTGGTTCTGAAAAATGAAATGGTAAAATTGGGATTAAAATGAAGATGATTGGGGTTTGAGGATTTAGCTCAGTGGTAGAGCGCTTGCCTAGCAAGCGCAAGGCCCTGGGTTCCGTCCTCAGCTCTGTTTAAAAAAAAAAGAAAAAAAAAAGACAAAATAAAATGAAGATGATATACAGATAGGTCCGTTGTCTGCCAATCCATCCATCCATCCATCCATCCATCCATCCATCCATCCATCCATCCATCCATCCATCCATCATCTAGTTGGTTTTTTGAGACCAGAGTCTCATTATGTACTCTGTCTCACTTTGTAGACCAGAATGGTCTTGAACTCAGATCTGCCTGCCTTTGTCTCCTCAGTGCTGGGATTAAAGGCATGTGCTACCATGCTTGGCTAATCTTATGGAGAGGAAAGTCCAGTATTAAAATACCATCAAATCATGTATTTGTCTCTGGGGTGTTAATACCAAGAAAACAGAGTGCTTTTGAAGAAAAGGAACTCAGACAACAGAGACTACAAAACAAGGGTGAGACAGCAGGAAAAGAAGCTTTGCAAGCCTGGTCCTGAAAGAATGCAACTGCCACGCTAGTGACTGTGCTCTACACATTGTGTCTTAGCTAACTGGTGAGGCACAGAGCAGTTAGGGACAAATGAAGACTGCTCCGTAATTCAGGGCAAAGTGGTAAAAAGAAAATGTACAAGGCACTGTGCTCTGTGTGCAGTCCTGAATGCTCACATAGGGTGAGTATTCTATGTTGGCTGAACCACTGCCACCAGATGCCCAGCTAAGTCTGGAATGGCTAGAAGGGCTAGCTTGCAGGAGCAATGAGGAGGTCTCTAGCTTACTGACTGTGATGTTTTGGTTAGTTATACCAGAGTAGTAATATTATCCAGTAGTATTAGCTCAGGGGAGAAATGCTCCTAGATGGTATTCCCAGTCTTATCCTTTATAAGAACCAGAGAGAAGAGAGGCAGTGATTTCGGTAAGCCTCAGGCACAGTCTACACCTAACAGGAGTTGGGGCAGAGACATCTGTGCAGCCTCCTCACCTTTGCTCCGCAGGGTCCGCTCCCCTCTGTGACAAGAGCAGCATGCTGTCCTGCTTCTCATGCACAGCAGGACCTTGGGGTGGGGAGATGGGTTCATAGGGCTCTGATGGGATGTGACTCCTCTCTGGAGATTTTCCAGGCCTGCTGGGGTAGAAAATGCAATATTTTAGGTTGTTCTCAGTCTGAGGCCACTCTGATTTAATATCTGCATTATCGTAGTAGCTGTTTCATGTTTTGAGGTTTATCGGTAAACCTTCACTCTTGATTCCATCAACATCCACATGCACAGGAAAAGGCCTGAC
>BDUI01000408.1:156175-182347 GCA_002335545.1 Apodemus speciosus | reverse complement strand
CAATGAAAAATTGACCATCATCTTTCAGATTCATGGATGTAGCTTATAAGTAGAGAAACCAATTGGAATCCTTCTCCATAAATGTCATCAATTGTTCCAAATCTGTAACAGTTGTCTGTCTCTCTGTCTGTCTGTGTATTATGTATCTATTTGTGTATCTCTCTGTTTATGGTATGGGTGTCTTACTGTTTTTCAAGCTAATCTAAAAGGAACTTCTGGGTTCTACATGTCCTCTGAAGGATTACAGCCAGCCTTCTGTTCTTGATAACTTCGCTTTTCTTTTTTAAAAGAGAAAAATATACACTGAGTGTGACAATACACACCTTTAATCCCAGCACCCAGAAAGCAAAGGCAGGCGGGTCTCCTCTAGTTAGAGGCCAGCCTGATCTACCATAGCAAGTTCCRGAACAGTAAGACAGTAAACATTCTGAAAATAAGAGACAGGAGAAAAATACCCCTAATTCCACTTTCCAGAGAATAAGGGCAAATGATATTTGATATGGGAAATGAATATCCTAACTTACAGACATATTTAAGTTATCTTATTGCTGTAAAATTTATGTGTGGTACAAAACAAAACTATACCTTCCCCGGGATTTATCCACAAGATTCTCTGGAGAGACTCTAGGACCTGGTCGGGGATGCAGGACGGTCTGAGACTGGGACTCTGGACTGTAGCGACTCGATGTTTTAGTTCTTGCAGGTGTGGATGACAAAGCAGATGGTGACGTTTGGAATGTAGAAGTAGAAGACTGCGAGGGAACTTGATTTCTAGCAAAATCTTGTGTGATAATTTGCTGTAAATGAGAAGAGGAGGTCAGGAAGCTATTAGATACCTCCCAAGAGAGCTCGCAGGGAACTCAGCTTCTTGTTTTGCATTCTTTTGTGTGTGAGTTTCATTCTGAGCAAAAACAGCTTTAAAACTCAGCAGTAAYCCTGCCTCAAAGTCCYGACTGCTGGGACATGTGCCCCCATGCCAGCTTGACCTGAGTATCCTGCTAGGATTTTCTTGCATTTTTAAAAAAAATCCTGCTTTCTGAATAATAATAATAATAACAACAACAACAGAAGTAGAAAAGACTTACACAAATGTGATCAGCAAGTGTGATTAGTCGATGGGTCCTGGGCACCTGTCCCATTCCCTCTGACTGGGAAGATGGGGGCAGTGGTGGCTGTTGCTGTGGAGATGGTGATTCCTGCTGGGACCGATAATGATGCAGTGGTCCTTCATACTGTCGAGTGGACTCATCTAATAGACAGTAGGTAGATACATTATCTCAAGGATGCTGCTGCCCCACACTCAGTATCAAATATAGAGCATAACTTAGAAAAAACGTAAGACACGATATGCACCTATACACATAATTTATGTATTTATATCTTGGATATTTGTATCCAGTGATTTATTCTACTAGTTTTCATGCTTCTGAGTGGAGAAGTGAGCAAATTATTCAGCCATTTTCCTACGTATTTATATGCACACAAGCTTGTTAGAGTGAGTGTGCACATGTAGGCAAAAGAAAGGCTAATGTCAAGTTTCTTTCCTCGATTGCTGTCTATTTATTTTTTGAGACAAGGTCTCTCGGTGAACTGGAAGCTCGTGGATTGGCTGGCTAGTGAGCARAAGGGATCTACCATTCACACTCCCTGCACCTCTTGCTCCATTGTTGGGGTTACAGGACTCACTACCGTGCTGGGCTTCTCATGTGGATTCTAGGTATCCAAATTAAGGTCCTCAYGCTTGTGTACCAGTTACCTTAGATCTATTTCCAACAAACTATGTACAAAAGAGTAATAATAATAGTTTAATAGTGTCTTTTGTTAGTAAGCTCTAAATGTCTCTAGAGTAGATTACTCTCTGCAGCAAGTTAGTCTTACCATGGCCTAGACAGGAAACTAGAAGCAAATGTTAATGCAAATAAACACAGAAGTGGCAAAACAGACATACTTTCTGCTTGATTTGCCTTAACCATCTCTGGCTGATAGGCCTGTGGTTTTTCCTGGGGTGGTGCAGGTGAGCTGGCAGGACTTATCACCTCAATAGCATCACTAGGTGTTTCATACCTGTGAGAAGACACTTTAAGAAAAGAACCTTATTTTAAAACAAATCCATGGAAAGTTTCAAATGTTCTTCAAAGCTATTTGCATATTTTAGGGTTTTTTTTTTTAATTCTGCTAGAGAAAAGTCCAGTAGCATTCCATACCAGCAATAAAATGAAACTTAATCAAACTCTACAGACTGTTAAAGGTGCCTCTGCAAGGCTGTAGGTTTTTAGAGCATGAGATGAAACAGAATTAAAAACGTATTTGTGAGAAGCCCCTGGGAGCTTGAAAAGAAACCACAGGCTAACATCATCAAAGGAGATGAGTAAATGAGTGAGGGGTAGATCTCAACAATTGATTCCAATAATTCCATTTCTGTGGTACAATCTGATCTTAGCAAAATAGGCCATAAAGCTGGTTCGTTCTGCCAAGACTGACTGCGTGTAAAGCACTGGAGTGGAGAAAGCGGCATGGCCATCTGTGGTGTTGACCAGCCTGGAGCGAATTAAAAATAGGTGGTGCTGAGAAAGACAAGATTTTTGTTCCAATGTATGCCCAGTGCCACACTGTGGGAAGGGAGGCAAGCATGAGACTGGACCGAATCTCCATGGTCTGTCTGGGCAGAATCTAGCAGTGAAGCTGCTAGATTCACTTACAAAGATGCCAACYGGAAGAAAGGCATCACTTGGAGAGAGGACACCCTGATAAAAGTATTTGGAGACTCCTAAAAAAAAGGACATTCCTGGAACAAAAATTATCTTCACTGGAATAAAGAAGATAGAGGGCAGACCTAATAGCTTATATTTTAAAAGTTACTGATTGGGCTGGAGAGATGGCTCAGTGGTTAAGACTGCTCTTCCAGAGGTCCTGAGTTCAATTCTCAACAACTACATGGTGGCTCACAACCATCTGTAATGAGATCCGATGCCCTCTTCTGGTGTGTCTGAAGATAGCTACAGTGTACTCACATACATACATACATACATACATACATACATACATACATACGTACGCACTTACTTTAAAAATTGAAATTAAAAGCTACTAACACTAATCCTGCTGCCTTATTACAAAACAAATGTCTCATGGCTTTTAATGTGTATAATTTAATTCATAAAAAGCAAAATTAAGATCATGCATGGCTAACAATGTTTTTGTTAGACAGTCCTGATTTCAGTAAACTGATGTGTGGCAAAAAAACAAACAAAATGCTATAATGACTTTCTGAAATAACTAAAGTATTAATTACATTGTGAAAGTGAACAGGAGTGGTGGGAAATATGAGAAGAAAATAACTTCAAAGAGAGGGAAGATATCAACCAATTCTGAAGGATGCCCACAAAGACCCCTCTAAGATACAGACAACTCTCAAGAAAATGGATGGTCTCTGTAGATGCATGCGATGGCCAGCTTTCTATAAACTTGCCATGCTTCAGAGCTGAGATTTGGGGAGTCAGGTAGAACTTCTGTTGGAGGTCATGTATGGCTGTACCAGAGCCTGGGTCCGGGCTGTGACTTAGGCACAGAAGATGAACTACGTGGCCCGTGCACACTATGCTTACTATTTAAATGAGCATCTCTACATCATGTCAGGAAAACAATGCCTAGGAGTTAGAATAAACCACTGTTTTGTGAGTAACTCTGACTTGAAAGGTTTGTATTCACTGTTAGTCATCACTGCTTATGAACCAACATCTTAGATGACAAGAACTGCTAGTATTCTGTCAGCATGCCCTCTATTGCAAACTACATTCATTCAGCTGGTGAAGATTGGGGTGCACGGGAAAGGCTGAGGGAGGCTCTCAAGAGTCATACTGAGTAGTTGTCACTGGGCAGTGTCTCACTCGGTATCAGACACTGCCTGCAGAGTACTTAGTCCATGACTCCCCTCCAAGATGGCCTGCATTACTCTCTCCCCTAAGCGAGCAGTTTTCTGCAAGATGAAAGCCTGTCTAGTACACGTTCGAGATAGGGTTTCTTCTAAAGTCCATTACCAAGCTGCCTACTTCTCTCAGAAAATCTCGACAACTTGTAATTGCATAAGTGGATACTCAGATAAAACTTGTCTGCTATCCACTGCTATTGCATTTCTTTAATGGAGATACCAAAGACAGGGCTGTGTGATTAAACTGCTCGCAGTATAAGACAATTGCTTGTTCTCTTCTAAAATTTTAGTAGAATAGAATTTAGGTCATATGTAGGAAAAATGTAAATGACATTTATTAATTCATACAGTTACTTCTGTGTATGGAGCCTGTATCACTGTATACATAAGACATCAGCTGGTGCCACGGTCAGTTCTCTCCTTTCACTGTTGGGGTTCAGATTTATCAGATTTGGTGGTAAGAGCCTTTACCAGATGACCTATCTCATTACCYGTAAGAAATTTTAAAAATATTGCACTTTTGTGTAGTATTTTGATTCTAACTTGGAACAGACTCCAATTCTCAAGAAAGATACCAAGTGAATACCAGTCACTAATTACAAGCTTGCTTTTAAACTATCAGACAATTCTTGAGAGCACACATGCCAGTTCCACAGATCTTGGAGACGTTCCTGTTACTGTTCAGAAGCTCCTTTTCCCATGTAGCCACTTTTCACTACAATCCTGTTTTTTCCCTAGATAATATATTATACTTGGAACATGGGGATATGTAAGTCATATGAATACTAGAAGATACATTTTTGGACCCAAAGTATGTCTCCCATATTACTGCCAAGCATTAGGATTATTTCATACCAGGACGGGCTTTACCTAAAGAATAAAGTAATTCTTTACTCAGATATCACATTGTGAAACTCAGATTGAGATACATACAGCTACTAGAAGAGTCTGAACTTTGAGAGCCACGTTCCCTCGCATCCTTGTCCGAGGCAATTTGCCGGGTGATGATCACGTCTATGAAGTTAGCTGCAGTAATGGTAGTCTTCCCTCGGGTCCTTAGCTCTTCCTCATATCTGGATTTTGGAGGAGGCCCTTTATCTTTCCCAGCCTCAGAATACACTACTGAGGCATGAGGCTGGGGCTTGCCACTTGGAAGGGCTGAAGAAGTGCACACACACTGAACAGATCTCTTCTCCACCTCCAGGTTTTTCTGCTCTAGCTGCTGCTGTTCACTAACTGCTGCTGACCTGCTTCTCAAATTTTCTTCTAACCTGGCAGCTTCATGCTTACTCTCTTTTGTTTTGGAAACATCCATCTGGGGTGCAGAAGCTGCAGCATCCACAAGAGCAGCAAGGGCATCCGCAGCAGTGTTGTAACGGGAGGCTGGCAGGCCTTGACTTATCGAAGGGCCCCCAGAAGGCAGTGGCCTGTAAACAAAACAAAGTCACTTAAGGGAAGAGTATGGGGGAGGGGAAATGCTTGTTAGGGAAATGAAAGAACTAATTATTTTTAAAAAGAGCTTAGCAAATAGAGAATCTTGAACATTAATGTCAGTGGTTCAAAGATCAAGATGGCTCAGCAGGTAAAGGCACTTGCTGCCAACGCTCAAAATCTGAGTTCTAATTTTAGGACCCACCCACATGTAGTAATAGAGAACAGACTCCTACTGGTTGTCCTTACATACACAGTCATCCATAAATGTAAGATTAAAAGCACATGCAAGAGATATGGTCAAAATGTTTATGAGAACAAAAGACTGACATGATTCGTAGCTGAGCAGTTGGATCCAAAGGTGTGATTACACTGGTTCCATTGGTTCCCTGGAAAACACTGGGCCTCTGTTGCAACATGGTCTCCTGAGTTCTTACTGAAGGGGAAGGGGAGCGAACATATCCGTGGCTGCCAGGGCGGCCTGGCTGTTCTGAACCTGAACAGGGGTAAAAGAAAAAGTCAGACTGATAATCCAAAAGAAGCAGCTACAGAAATAAGGGCAGCAAAGTTTACAGAATTTTTAATTCCTAGTATTACTAAGCAGAAAATAAGAAGAAACTTGATACTTTATTTTCTAGTTAAGTTTCTCAATAAACATACAATAAAACCCAACAAAAATAGAACAAAAATTTCAGTTGTCATTTACTGTCATTTCCAAGCTTGTTAGGAGTTTCCATCTTGATTCCAAAAAGGTGAGAAAAGAACCAACAAGGAAGTGCTGCCATTTCAGGCAGGGATCCTGCAGACTGCTACCAATTCCACACTTAGTATGATCTCCCAATCAAAGTGGGTACATCATCCCATGAATCACAATGAAAATGGCATTTAAGATAGACAGTCTCTCTCTAGCTTGAAATCTGGAGCTCTGGCTAGGCAGGCTGCCCAGGGAGCCTCTCCAGCTCGGCTGTGCCTGGCACATGGCACCACAGCTGGTGTTTACATGGATTGGGACTCAGACTCAGGTGCCACACTTACTTGTACGGCAAGCACTTCACCAGCTAAGCTGCCCTACCTCCCCTGCCCGCTCCTCTGCTTCTATTTCACAGTTACAGTTGTCTCGCAAGCTTTCCCTTGTGAGATGGAATCTTTGCAGTACCCCTGCCCTACCTCCCTCCCCAAATTTGTCTTCCATAGCTACACTCCTTTGAGGCTTCAGAGTTTATCATTTAGCTTTAAAACTCTCATAGCAGAGCCAAGGAATCTTAAATCCAATTCCCTGATCAATTTCTTTTCTATTTTCCTTGCACTGTGTCTTCCCTCCACTTTCCTACCTCTTTCTTTGCCTGTGTAAGAGCTAGACATTTTAGCACAAACATTCCTACACCCAGTATGACTTCAGCCAGACTTTTTGACTGTTTCCTCCCTTCTGAATACACTTTGGCATATATCAGTATTTTTATAGGACCAACTCCTAGAAGCAAAACTGCTAATCTGTTCGTCCATACATTTGTAATGCACAACAGTGACCCCTTTACATCGCATCTGTCATCTATCAACCTCTGGAGCTGCAACAGAGATCAATCAGGATCTGATGAGAAGACAGTATTTGATGTTTTTACCTGCTACTTTGTAGATCAGTGGGATCAACACCTTTTTAAAACCTAGCCCCTACCAAAGTTGCATCAGTTGAATTTGACTTTAATTTTTTTCATTTTTTACATAATCTACGTGGACCCAWTGTTATTACCAAATAATTTATTAATTACAGGACTTTTTTTAAGGATCAGGCTAGTAGTAATATTTACTTATAAATAATGGGTAGGGCTAGAGAGATGGCTCAGTGGTTAAGAGCACTGACTGCTCTTCCAGAAGTCCTGAGTTCAGTTCCCAGCAACCACATGGTGGCTCACAACCATCTGTAATGAGATCTGATGCCCTCTCCTGGTGTGGTATTATTTATTTATTTATTTATATAGACACATACACACATACATACATACACACACACATATACATATACATAATGGGTTATATTTAAATATGTTTTGGCTTTACAACTACATTGAATATTTTTGAACATAAGTCATCAGCAATAATAAGCCTGGATCAAGTGTGATGATTAGCTTTAGGTTCCTTCTATCTGCTGACAATACCACTGACTTCAAAGGGTTTGTCCTCATGAAAACTCAATACCCTCTTACCACTATATCATATCTGTAACTACCTGTGCAACCATCATCTCTGCCTCCTTCTGCCTACACCTACATTGCCCTTTGGATGGCATCTGGAGACAAACTGCCTCCTCTCTTCACACCTTCTGCCAGTGGAAACCTTTTGACCAGGGTTCCAACTCTTACAGGATGGCTCAAATATCTATCAGATCAAATATGTCTAAAATAAAAATAATCTTTGCTCTTCCGGATTGTGATCACATCATATATACATAATTCCTACTCTTTTTTATTTTTATTATGAGACAGGATCTTGCTATGAATGCCAGGATGATGGCAAATGTACAATCCACCTTCCCCAGCTTCCTGAATGCTGGGTGTGGTAGACTGAATGAAAATGACCCCCATAGGTTCATAGGGACTGGCGCTATAAGGAGGTATGTTCTTACTGGAGTAGGTGTGGCCTTGTTGGAGGAAGTGTGTCACAGGTTTCAAAAGCTCAAGCTAGGCTCATTGTCATTCTCTCTGCCTGCTGCCTGCAGGTCCAGATGCAGAACTCTCAGTTCCTTGTCCAGCACCATGTATGTCTGCCTACACACTATAATGATTTCTGCCATCAGGTCCAGGTTAATTTGTAGCTTATTCTTTATTTTTTAACCTATTGAGTTATTGTCAACATCCTTTGATTCTGCTTCTGTGTTCTCAGCCAGTTCTTTCTGACCATTCTCTGCACCTGAATGTTTCACACTACCATTTGCACATACATGAGTTCCTGAAACAGTTTCACTGAACAGCCCATCGCCAACTTCAGTGTTCTAAAACATCCCATGCCACTCTTTCGGAAATGCCCTTCTGGTCACATGACTGACTTCCTTAACAGAATGACAGTGTTTCACACTTCAAGATACAGTGTCTTTTTCTAACCATATTCTAACCATTCACTCTTTAAACTAGAACTGGGGCTGTTCTTTCAGCTTCAAGAGTCTCATACCCAGTATTTTCAGGAGCAACTGAAGTCCTAACTAGGTGTTAGGACTAACTAATCCAGTGTCCTAACTGGGGTTTTATTGCAGTGAGATACCACGACCATGGCAACTCTTCTAAAGGAAAACATTTAAGTGGAGCTGGCTTGTAGTTTGCTGTAATGATGGTAGAAAGCATGATAGTATGCGGTCAGACATACATGGTGCTGGACAACATATTGCTTGGGCCTAATCAGAATGATACTTAAGTCATGGAAAGTTCCTTCCAACTTTTACAGAACTTTTGATTGTATTTCACATATATTGTCTTTCTGTCTTACAATTGTTTGCCTACATAGAATAATTAGCATAATCCCCCCACAGGAAGCTACCAAGACCTGTTCCCTATGGGAAGGCTCTCACTGACCTGGTCGCAGGTAGAGGTCGGTGGGAGCAGCTGTGATCCTTTCACGCTCACGCTCGCGCTCGCGCTCGCGCTCCCTCTCTCGCTCACGCTCCTTCTCCCTTTCCCGCTCTCGTTCCCTCTCAGCACTTGCAGCAGCTGCAAGGTGTGTTGGGTGTCCTGCAAAACACGAGTCTGCAACTTAAAGACAAAGCCACCAGTCAGCCTGCCACGCTACAAGTGTGCATGACTGAAAAGTTTCAGAAAGCTACAAATATAGATGTATCAAGTTTATTTAACAAGTCTTAGCAAATGGGGCACAGTATAAGCATTTAGGGTGTTTGTGGAGAATCTAGTTATAGGAATATAATTTAAATGAAAAGCAGAATAGGAGAAAGATGCCCAGAATTCTTCTACAGGCCACATCAGTCTTGTTAGCAATGTATAAATTTTAAGGAAATTTGTCTGAGAAACAGACAGCATTATTTTATATGTATATGCTCTCCCTGGAAAATCAATGACTTATGTTCTGGAACATTTGTCCCCTTTCCATGGAGCATCTTACCTGGAGACAAAGAAGCAGCATTATATGGCCTGGGAGGGAAGGTAATCTGTGTACCAGGAATGTAAGTGATTCTGTCCATGGGAGGAGTGCTTGTTCCCCCTGCATGAGGCACTAAAATTGTTGGAGGCATATTGGTCAGGTCAATGATTCCTATCCAAAGACAAATACAGTTTATTTATGTTAGGCATTACTATAAAGTGACTCCTAACTCCAGAAGTATACATGGTTTTCCATTTGGTCTCTTTATAACACATTGATAATTTGCATTCAATATAAAGACAAAGATTTTAAAAATTATCATTATTTCTTAAGACACTTTCTAAACCTAAACAAGATATGACAATACTGAGCTCTGCGTAAGTAACCTCAAGTATGGACACGTTAAAGAAAACATGGACTTCAAACACTTCCACAATTACATGGCTTATTTTGATGTTCACTATAAGATAGCATCTCAATATTTTATTTGCTTTCAAGGGCAAAAGTCTACACAGGCAAATATAAACTTCTTTCGTCTTTCTATCATTCATTTARCAACTACTTATTAATTACTGGCAAATGTGAAAAAATTCTACACACCTCTTGTAGCTGGATAAGGGAGACCCAGTGGCTGCTCTCGTGGGGAAAGTCCCCTGGTGACATCAGGGCGCAGATTCACTTGCATCTGCTGTGAGGTAATGTAATCATTTAGGATTGTCTGTCTTGTGTTCTCCATTGCATAAAGCTGGTACTGACTTGGGTATCCTGGGGTTGGTGAAAGCTGTCTCTGAAACAGGTAAGCAGCAGCTGCTGAGTGAAAGAAAGAAAAAAATGCACTGAGTGTGTGAGATTAATGTGCTAAATGTTTAGATCCTGGACTGCGCGAGGAAGAGACACGGCTTCCTGAGAACAAGCCACTCATTCAACTCCAGGGAGTACAGAGATTTGTTTTAAACCTCGACTCATAAGTAGTATAAGTCCAACTCCGCCTTTCTTCCCCCAAGCCATGGTTTCTCTGAGCAATGTCACTGTTGTGGAACTCCCTCTGTAGGGTTCCGCCTGCCTCTGCCTGCCTCTTCCTCCCATGTGCTGGGATTAAAGGTATGTGCTACCATACCCTGTAAATCCAATTTATTTCAATGCTAGAGATGTGATGGAAAGGGGAAGAACATCTCAACATTCCTAATGTAGTTTTGTTTCAAATCAATACCATGAAACTTTATTATTTTTTCACCTGAATTATATGAAAGTTGTGATTGGAAAATTAAAGTTCTCTTTTTAACAACAGAGAGAATCAATGTGGAAACAATTTCTAACATAGAAATTTTATTTCTCTAAAGGTAAAAATGATTGAATATAACCATTCTGTAATGCATGCATTTGAAAAAAGGATGGGAAACCTTTTTTATAAAGGGCTAGATGAAACTTCATGAGGTTTAAGAACTATACACACTTTCTCACAGCTACTCGATTCTCTTAGTACTGAGAAGAAGATGGAYTAAACAAACAAATGGCTAGGAGTCATGTTCTTAAAAAAAAAAAAATGTCTACAGGAACAGGATTTAATCAAGGAGCTGTTGTTTTATTAGCCCCTGAAAAGGAGCATGACACAGGATGCAATGACGTTATGAGGGACATGTGTGCACCACGATCCCACTTTTCTAGACTGGTTTTGTCATTTAATTATCTTTAAACTATACCTTCATTAAAAACAGATAAACAAAAAAGCTAACAAGCATGGGGAATTTCTTTGAAAACAAAGGGAAAATGGTAAGATTTAATCAGTGGTTTACAAAAAGGTACTGACCTTCAATCAGAACACTAAGTTATAATTATTGATTTTAGTTCTTTAATCTTTGTTATTTAGTGCTGGTAACATGGGATGTTCTATTGGCAAAACTGCACTGACTCGTCCAGTAGTCTATACACTGAACTGTAATAGCTTGAATAGTCATATAGCTATAGTATTTCTTTGCTATAAGCTGTCATTAAATATTGGGCTTACCAGGATCCAAAGCCCTGTGAAAGGGCATGGCTGGGTCCAAGTGCGTGGGCAGGTGGCTCCGGTAAACCTCTCCTGCAGCACTGCTCCTGGGATGGGGATCAAACGGGCTGTGACTCACGACGGGATCCACCCCTGGCACTGGAGACTTGGCTGGTATACTGTCTCTCTGGGTTGGGGTTAGAGTTGATTTCCTTTCATGGCTGGTAGACTTACTGGAAGAAACTGTAACAGCAATAACAAAGCACCAATGCCACAAATCCTTGAGAAAACTTCAACATATGCTCCAGCATTTAAAACTTAAATCTTGTAATATATGAGTGTGAGAACAAGAAGGAGCCTTGAGACATGGAGACCACAAGGAGGTTTTGGAACGTGGCAGCAATTCTAAACCACATCATGTTAAGATCATAAAAGGTGAACTGGGAGTGATAGCACATGACTTTAATCCCAGTGGTCGGGAGGCAGAGGCAGGTGATCTCTGTGAGTTTGAGGGCAGTCTTGTCCACAGCCAGGGCCACAAAGCAAAACCCTGTGTTGAAAAACAAAAGTAAAAATAAAATCATGAAAGGTCCTATTGCTCACTAATCTTCTCTAAATCTCATTACATGTAACCATGTTTTCATGTTATTTTAAAGAATTATTTATTTTATGTATATGTATACACTGTAGCTGTCTTCAGACACACCAGAAGAGGGTGTCAGATCCCATGGTGGTTGTGAGCCACCATGTGGTTGCTGGGAACTGAACTCAAGACCTCTGGGGGAGCGGTCTGTGCTGTAAACCGCTGAGCCATCATTTCTCCAGCCCGACACCGGTGTTCTTAGCTGCAGACCCATCTCTTCAGCCCTACTTAATTTCTTTACTTTTATACTTCTGCTCTACTGGTTATTAAACCCCATGTACCTTGTACATTTTGAAGGGAATAATTCACTGATATTAAATATATGTGATATATAAGAATCATTAAATGCTTCTGTTTTGTTTATTTACCTAGTCTCTAACTTGGTAGCCCATAAACTTGCTTCTGCATCGGCCATGCTTCCCAAGTGTGGGAATTACAGGTGTGGACCACCCCCAATTCCTATAAAGCTATTAACTGAAATTCTGCTGGTACAAACATGGCCATAAACAAAAATTTCTGTAACAAAATGTAAAGTATTACTGGTCTACCCTTCCTGATGCCAAGTCCTCGTCCCTCTGTAGGCAGCTTTAGCAGCAGGCTCCCCTTCCTCCACTTGCGCTGCACCCCCCCCCCATTCGTCAACTCTTCAACATATAGCCTAAGGCCTAACATAGTGGTTCTCAACCTTCCTAAGCTATGACCCTTTTAATACAGTTTCATGTTGTAGTGACTCCCAGCCATAAAATCATTTTTATTGCTACTTCACAATTATAATTTTGCTACCATTATGAATTATGATGTAAATATCTGATATTCAAGGTAACTGATTTGCATTCTACAGTGGAATCAAGGCCGATGGTTAAAAGCACTGGTCTAACTAGTAAGATCTCAAAATACACATACTGAGCCCCAGAGAACTAGCCCACTTCCACCTCCCCAAGTGTTGGGATTATAAGCAGACATCATTCATGCTCAGCCCGCTCCAACCTAGACGCAGCTCCTGGAGATTGAATTTCACAGACTGGGTTGCTTCCCTAGCCCTACAACCTTTGCATCTTGAAACATCTAGAAGCTAATGATTTCATATTTTGTATTTGTTGGAGATAAAAAATGCTGCAAAAGTAATCAGACCAGGTAACAAAAGCCATACCGTCGGAAGTCCTGCTCATCATGGGGGAGCCTCTGGATATGGTGCTTGGGTAGCTCACAGGAGTCCTGCGAGCACTGCTGTCCTCATAGATTCCCGGGCTCAGCTGCGCTTTGGGAGCTTCATGAAGTGTAGACCTGAGAACGGAGGGGCCAGAGCTCACCACTGACGTGTGCCGGGGTCGCACTGGCTCGCCTGCTTTCACATCCTCATATTTTCCCCGTTCTACTACTTTTATGTTCTCTGGTACAATTTCCAGCATTCCACGGGGTAGTTTGCTAGGCCCTGTGATTAAAGACTTCACATTGTGTTTGATAGCTGATTGACCTGAGTTGTTGTCAAATTTTATTGGTGTGCCCTAAGGGGAATGAAACAAACATTACAGGTAGCAAAGTGATCTAGATACTGTTCCTTCTGCCTCTTGGCAGTTATACTTCCTGTGGTGACATCACACCACATGAACCCTTAAATACACACACTCCCAAATTATTCACCTCAAACAGTGTGTACAAGAAAAACCGATAGTATGTGAAAGATTTTCTACCAAGAAGTCTGATGTAAGAATTACCTAGAACTACTAAATTGTAAAAAAATTGTTTCATAAATGTCATTCTGAAGTGGAATTGCTGACAGAAAGAGAGCTATGATCTATTTACCTGGGAAATGGAACCCTCAATTATTGGCCTCGTGCTCTGGACCACTTCTGGAGTTTTTCGGCTTTCCTGAGTTAGAATATCTTGTCGTGGAATCTCGTGAATGGAACGCCCCATTTCTTTGATGGTGGTGATACCATCATATGGTTTTCCTTTGGTGATGGCTCCTTCAAATGCTCGGGTGGGAGGGCTTTCCCTTTTTATCTGTTTGGGGTATTTAAGGCCATCTTCAAAGCTTTCAGCTGTTGCTCTTGGTGTGCCTTTAGGAAGAGTTCAGGAAACATAACTGTTAAAATGATGTTAATGGTTGCAAAGCCTTGACATTGAATTTCTACAACAGATCCTCATGAGTCATTATGTTATAAGGTTACTCAAAATTAATAGTTTCAGAATGGCTTTTGTAAAGATACCTTGATATTAAAAAATTAGCTGAGTAAAACCTTCAAATAAATGATTTAGCTAAGAGAAAAGTTAATACTTAAGAT
The DNA here is from genome assembly GCA_002335545.1 of Apodemus speciosus. NCBI lineage: Eukaryota > Metazoa > Chordata > Mammalia > Rodentia > Muridae > Apodemus > Apodemus speciosus. Next base: position 167,996 of record BDUI01000408.1, on the reverse strand, counting down.
TTAATACTTCAAATGGCAAAATACCTTAAAAAGTAGGTTTAATACCCCATAAAATTAATATTAAACTACCTTGCCAGTGAATCAATTTATAATAAAAAGGCAAAACACAATGTACCCTGCATTATGGAACCAGACAGCACAGTCCTTTCTTTGAGGTCAGAATGAGGGCTCCCCCTGGGTAATGCTCGGCATATCAGACCTTTCAAAACAGTAAAGAAATCCAGTTATTAAGCATTGTCTTGTTAACTTATAATAATGAATRTTGTCTATAGAGAATATGATTTTGATAAAAAGCTCTGTGAAGAAAGGGGTATAATTTCAAAATCATACAAGATTCAGACACTATCCAAAGGACTGGCRAGATGGCTTGGGTGTGTAAGGGTACTTGCTGCCAATTCRGATAACCTGGGTTCTCCCCAGGCCTCATATGAAGGAAGGAGAGAGCTAATTCCTGCAAGTTATCTTCTCACCTCAACATTTGCATAGCATGTACACACATACTCACACATACATACATACACACACACACTGAATAAATGTAAAAAAAAAAAGGGATAAATCAAAAATACCTAATATGTAGTTATATAATTCATTTAAAAATATTTTAAAGGTTTATTTAGTATAACTTTTATGTTTCTGTGCTCCTTGTGCATACTGGAGCTACAGAAGATGCTGAGTCTGTGTGTGTGCTGGGAACTGAGCCCGGGTCCTCTACAAGAGCAGCCACTATTCTCGGCTGCTAAGCCATTCTCTTGTCCCATAACTACTTTCCAGAACATTTTCTCAAATACAGAATGACCATGAGAGGTATAAAATTTTAGCTTAAAACAGAAGATTTAGCTGGACTTGTTAATAATACATGCCTATAATACTAGTACTCGGAAATAAGAGTCAGGATCAGAAATCAAGGAGGCTGAAGCTAGCCAATACCAGACTACAGCCTACCTATGCCCTAAGATATGATCAACATGAAAGCTAAAATCCTCTCTTAAAAAAATTAGAATATTTAAGCTGAGCACGGTGGCACTCACCTTTAATCTCATTACTGGGGAAACAGATACATGAGAATCTCTGTGAGTTTGAGGACAGCCTAATCTAGATACTGAGTTTCCAGACAGCCAGGACTACCAAGAGACCCTGCCTCCACCAACCACAGAACATTTAAATTTACATGAGAACTAAAAGTCGTCAAAATAAAAGCAAACCATCAACCCCAGTACTCAGGAGCCATGGCTGGGCATGGTATGCACACCTTCAACCCTAGTACTCAGGAGGCACAGGTGGGCTGGTTAACGTCTGAGCCTTAAGGCCAGTGTAGACCACACATTGAGTTCAAGACCTGCCGGGACCAAAAAGTGAGACCCTCTGTTTTGTTTTGGTTTTTTTTTTTCTTTCTTTTATCCCATCATCTTTCTTTCCCTTTACCCATTTTAGGCAGTGAGACCCTGTCAAGTGCCCCACACCTATTCCCTTTAAAGTAAYTAACAGTAAACCAGAAAACCTGGGCATAGGGAAGCCTTGCTAATCAGAGGAAGAACTATAAACTAGATGTGAATCTGAACAGCATAAAGAAAACTTTAAAATAAATCTCATAAACATCATTGTTAATTCAACTTATCATTACATTTTAGGTTTTAAATACAGCATAGAGAACAACTATTCATGTGATTCATGTGATAGAAAACACACACTATTTTTTGAGCCCTGGTTTACTTCATTTAGTATTTTGAAGTTCCATACATCTTCCTTAAAAGTGCCTAATTTCAGTTTTCTTTATAGCCAAATAAAATCCCTGTGAAATGGACCACTTTCCTCTACTGATGGACATCTAGGATGATTCCATTTCTTTGCTATTTACTGTGGGAAGAGCAACAATACACACGGGTGAGGAAATATCTCTGTAATCATCCATAAAACCCTCTGGGAATGCCGGAACAGGATGGCACTGGCTCACAAACGGACCTGCAGGTTGGTGACACAGAACAGAACTCCACAGAGCTGTAGTCACATGATTGCTGACAAAGTTGACAAAAAGAGAAAGACAGCCTCTTAAACAAATGGTGACGGGAATCTGGAGAGCTGTATGAACGAACCTCTAACCTGGCACAAACATCGATACTCCAAATGGATCTAAAACTAAAACATAAGACCTGAACCTCTGAAAATGTTAGAGGAAAAGCAGAGAAAATATTTCAAGACACAGTCACAGGCGAGGACTTCTGAATAAAACTTGGGTTACTAAGGAAATAAAGCCAATACGAACAAATAGGACCTCATAAATTAAAATCTACACACAGAGAAGACACTGGTTACCATTACAAGAGAAACTGAAGCAGCAGGCCAGAGTGGGAGAAAGCCTTTGCTGACGGACTGTAACCCAAGAAGAGAATAATCTAGACTATACAAAGAACTAAAAGCCCTAAACTACTCAATCAAAAAGTAGGCTGAGGGCTTACAGAGAGGTCTCAAGGATGGCCAACATATAAACAGCAAATACACCATACTTTAGCCACCAAGGAAATGCAAACTAAAGCTATTCTGATATTCTATCTCATCCCTGCCAGAGTGAATTTTGTAAAGAAAACAATTACAAGAAATGCTGGAAAGAATGAATGAAAAGGAACTTATTCATTGATGGCATGTGTATGAACTAGTGTAGACATTACAGAAACCCCTGTTAAAATTTCTCAATCAGAAATATATACCCCATTTAAACATTCATGACCCCAGTCTAATACTCCTGGGAATCTAAACTCTGAATGTATCTTATCAATGCTCAAATATGAAATATACCTGGGGAAAAGAAAATGAGAAAAATATGGACACTGTGAAGAGAAAAAAAATGAACATAAAACCTAAATAAGGAGTTTTAAAATCATATCTTCAGGAGTTGCCGTGGGCAAAGCTCCTGCTGCAGAGTCATGACAGCTCTGAGGTGCATGGACTGGACTGCATCGTCAAGGCTGGAGGGGCACAGATCGCAAGAACTCGAAGGCTAGCCAGTCTGGCCGAAGGACCTAACTTTTTCACTGAGTGACAGTGAAAAATAGACTACAATGACCTCTGGTTTTGGTAAAAACATGGACAAAGGAACAAACACACATTTCACATTAACAACAAATACTAGTTAAAGCTTAGAAGTAATCCCATACATTTAGGGTAGAGAAAATACAGGTGATTTGTAAAGGATGTTTTATTTTTATTTTGTGTGTCCATGAGTGCTTTGCCTCCATTTATGTATTTGCACCACATGTGTACAAGTTCCTATGGAAGCCAGGAAACGTTTCAGATCTCCAGGAACTSGAGTTACAGTTCACAGCAGCCATTGTGTAGGTACTGGAAACCAGACCTGGGTCCTCAGCAAGAGCAGCAAGTGCTCTAAACCACTGAGACATTTATCCAGCCACAGATTATATCTTATTTTGTTTTTTAAATGGAGAAAATATAACTCTGAGAAAAAATCATGCCTTACTTGGTCCTGACTATTTTAACTAGATGAAATTATCTGAGGCAGGCTAGGACGTAAAAGTAAGCAAAGCACAGCAATCCATGAGTTCACAGCACAGCCAGCGTCGCGTGGACACGGGCCTACAGTCTGCTTACGCTGAGGAATAGAACCTTTAATTTCCAGTTGAAGAGATGAGCACGGAGAAGTACTCCTGGGAAAGTTCAACTAAAGAGAAAATTAAAGTCATGTGCTGGCTCTATTCCTCATACATCATTTTTACCTCATAGGCATGTACTAAAAAGAAATTCTGAAAATGTTTTGTATCGCCGCCCCACAGGGCTTATCTTCTTAGATTCATTGAACTGGGAAGTAATTCTACAATAGCTAAGGCATCTAAACTAATAGTCACCTCCTCTATGACCATTATCTTCAGTTTTTACTTCCTTCTACTCTGAAGTGCCAGTGAGTAATACAGTGATATGGTGTAAACTTAAATTTATATTAATAAATTTCAAGTAGAAATGCTACTGATTGAACCCAATTTACCAAAAGCACTACACAGAATTAAACGCATCTGAGTAACACTGGAGGTGATTTTACCCTCTAGAGGTGCTGATACAGGAGGCTCCCTCATCGACATGCCTTGCTTTATATTTCCTTCCACTGACTCATAGCTTCTTTTTAAACTCATTTCATGAGCTGTTCTTGGACTCCGAGTCCCTTCTCGGGCATTCTTAATATCTGTAGAATATAGAAACAAGAATTATTCAGAGCCTAAGGCCTATTTATAATGTGCAGTAAACTAAGACCTTAGTATTAGTCTCATAAAAACAATCTGATCCCAGCACTCAGGAGGCAGAGACAGATGGATCATTATGAGTACGACTCTGTCCCCAAAACAAAACAAACAAAAACCTGTTCTAACATATATTTGTGTAGACAGTATCCATGAAAACACCTTTGCTTACTGTAGTACAAACTGAATGGCTCCTGTGTGCCAGGCAGTGGCTAGGCTTCCAGGTTAAAAATAGTGGCAAGTACGGAAAAAAAATGCTCAAGCTGTAAATATGGTTACTTATTTATATAAATAAAGAGTACTCAGTATTCTTCCACAGGATCTGAGTTTAGTTCCCAGCACCTACACATCATGGGCCTCACAACTACTCCAGCTCCAAAGGATCTAATGGCCTTTTCTGGCTTCCGCAGGAACACACATGAATTAGGCAAAAACACATGGTTCTCGCTCTCTCTCACACACACACACACATACACACACAATACTAACAAAATTAATAGGCCTTATTGTCCAATGTTATGCATACTATGGAAGGGAATTTATAGTATGCTGCAAGAATGATGACAGAAATGGGACATGTCCAGGTCCATCCAGAAAAGGCAGGCTAAGAACTGAAGGACAAGTAAGAGATGCTTATGTCCAATATAAAAGCAGGAAACAATGACACAGGCAGAAGGAATGAGCTCAGATATCTTAAGAATGACGGACATGCTACCTTAAAGGAACATCAGCTCAGTACCAAGCAGATGTGAAGAATGGAGTTAGGCAGAAAAGTTTAAGAGGAAAAGTGGCAATCAAAAAAACCTGTAGGGGTAAGTAAAAGGAGACCATGGAGTGCGCTGATGCCACGGGACAGTCTTGGAGTTATCCTTTAAGGCCACAGAAAGTGAAGCAGGGAGCATGGTGATTACTCCACAGTAAGGTAGCACACCCTAAGTTGCCCAGACAAAAGGTAATGTTTGCAGGTAGAATGAGGGATTGATTGCAGAGACTTTAGGAAACAATCTAAGTGATTTTGTAATATGCTGGATATGGAAAAAAGAGGAAAAGAGAAATACCTAGATTTCTAGCTTCTTTCCCTCTTCCCAAAGTAAAATGTTCATCTATGCTAGATGTGTTAAGAAATAAGACTAGTGTAGATTACACAACATCAGGCACTCTGTTCATCTCTTTGTATTAGAAACAAAGAGAAAATATCGCTAATGACCAATTCAAGGTTATAGTCAGAAAACTCACTCAGCCCTGTGCCTGATGATTATAGCATACATTAGGCATTCTTAGAAAATATACTCAAAGGAAAAGACAGATGGTTAGATTTGATAGATGGAAGGATAGAGATATACTTTTATTAAGGGAGTTTAGTCCAACATTCTCATCATGATTATCAGATGTTCCTTAGTTCATAACCTTAAAAAAAAAAAAAATAAGATCGCTATTAAAATAAAAGTTATTCCATTTAAGTTAAATGAAGATTCTTTTTCTAGGTTAAGGAATGACTAGTCACTGGCAATGTCAGTGGTTAATTACAATACACTACCCCTGTGCTCTGCACTCTTACAACTCTTAACTATCTTAACTGATTTTTTTACAAAATATCCCCCCTCACAAGGAGAAAAAAGATCTGCAAAAATAAACTGACTTACCTATAGTAAGAAGGTAAGAAAATCAGAGCCTGTGTTCAGTCTCATGTCCTAAGATTGGCATCAGAGAATAAACAATACTTACTATCGTATGATAAGATATGTCCACTTTTGCCTTCATAGATAACATGGCCTTTGGATGCAGTTTCCTCTCTGACTTTCTCAGGACTGCTTTCTTCAATAGGCATCCTGGAAACAGGTCCCTTCACCAAAGCCTCTGTTGGTATGCCAGCCTGAGGGAGAGCTGGGGTCCCCTGTCATCAAAATAGACGCAAGCACCCAAGAGTCACTTATGCTCAGAAGCAGCAGATACATGTAGAAACAGAGTCAGGTCAGTCTTCAAATAAACCAAAGTACACAAAAGGAAACAAAACATTTCACTCATATAATCATAAAGAAATCCCATACCTCGAACCTTCAACTCCACTATCACAGAGAATTTAAGGTGCTTATAGCCTATGAGGTAAAATAGCTTTGCCCCCTACACCCCTTAGCAAATCCCTATTGAGCAGTTTAGTTTTCAGAAAAGAAATATGTGTTTTGGTTTTGGGGATTTTTGTTTTGTTTTTTTGAGACAGGGTTTCTCTGTATAGCTGGCTGTCCTGGAACTCACCCTGTAGACCAGGCTGGCCTCGAACTCAGAAATCTGCCTGCCTCTACCTCCTAAGTGCTGGGATTAAAGGTGTGCGCTACCACTGCCCCCGCAAGAAATATGCTTTAAGTCTACATGTAAAATTAATACTTTTAATAAAATATAATAAAAATAATACTAAAGTAAGTTTTAAATGTCATGTATTATAACTTTCACATTGTAATGAGAAGAAAACAAACGTTATCAAACTGCCTGCATGGTTGGTGCTTGGGGCTTTGGTCATCAATCAAAGGAGAGGAAAAGCTCAGATGCCTTTTTTAGTGATACTCAATCAGAAAACATCATCTGAGTCTCACTATCATTAGTCCTCCACAAGACTGACAGTGGATCTTTATGCCCTTCTTTTTAGGGAAACTGTTTACTGTCTACTACATAGAACGCTGTATAAATGGGTAGACTGGGCTGTAAAGAAAATGAAGACCATATCTAACCCACACCTCTGTATAGGGTCTCTACTACTTTGAGCGTGAGGCAATATGTTCTGAACAGAGTTTAAAGCGGGTGAATGGGAATGTGTCCAGCACACGTAGTCATGAAGAAAGTTCAGTAGGAAACATCAGAAGATCCTCAACATACACTCTGTGCCAATGAGCAAATTTTAAAATAGATACAACTGAGCATCATTTGACCCAGTTAAAACTATTTTCCTAACAAAACATTGGATGCTGGGACAGTAAGAAAGACGTGAAGATAAATATAACATATAGGCCCACTTATTTTTTTTCTGTGTACATGTGTTAACTTACTTTGAAATGGCATATTTTGACCAAATATGTAATAAGAGACATGGAGTTCCTATGTAATGTTCTAAATCAACCTAAACCATAACAACTCCATAACTGGGAATTATCTATACAGTGATTCTGAATCACAATGTCCTGAGCAGATCAACCAAAGGCTCAGGACAACACAGGCTCCTGGAACTCATCCCAGAGAGCTGGAATCCAGGAAATCTAGCACAAGGCTCAAGCATTCATGGCTAGCAACTTCTCAAGTGATACTGATGCTAATGGTCTTGGGGTGCAAGCCACTAGTACCAATACCTTAGGTAACAAGATATGACAGAACAAGCTAGTAACAATATACAAGAACTTGTATCAGTGTTTTTAAAAAGCAGAACATATGGACGTTACTACTTTTTCCATTTATGTAAAAATTTTTAAAGGGAGCTATTTTACATTTCAAATTAAAATAAATATCTAGTTAGAAAAAGAAATACATTCCATTAATCAAAATTAGGATTATGTTTAGCTTCAAATATATTTGATCTCTGGTGTACTCAATGAATTGGAACATAGCAGTTTATACACTGAGATCACAAATACACCTTTTCACAAGGAACAATAAGAAGCATTTGTTTTCTTCTCAAGTTCTATTTCATCTAAGCACATGATAAAAAGCTTTCCASGAAGTCATAAGGACTATAACATCTTCTGCAAGTTTCTGTTGCCAATTTCCAGATAAGTAGTGAATCTTGAATAACTACATATAGATGAGATGGCTTGGAGTGAAAATGCAGCAGGAAAGGAAACGGTCTGCAGATCTGAGGTTGATTATTATTGAGCTGGATTCATAATAGAACAATGAACAACAGACTAAGGAACAGCACTGCTATAACAACTAAAGCTCCCGAGAAGTCTAGCTTTTTCCTAGCTATTCTTCTGCATGCTGGAGATGAYGGTCAATACACTGACCTGGGTAATAGAGCCCCGCAACGATGAAATGGTCTCCACTGAGATTTTGTTGGCTGGCGTTCCCCGAGTTATACTTCCTTCTTGGACAGCCCCTGCAGTGCCTGAATAAAAACAAAACCATCACTAAATCATTGCCTTCTTCCTGAATAGGATGCCTCCACTCCACATTACCAGTTCCCACAGCAGAATGAAGGAAGGGATAACAAAAATTATCCTAATGAAATGTACGTCACAAACAATATCATAATGATTTTTAAAAAGGACTGTTCAGACTGACTGATGAAGGATTACATCCATAGATTTCTGCTGCGCACAACAGTAGTCAGGAAAGCTTCTTTGTGCAATGGGCAGAGTTAACACAGAGACTCTGTCTCGACTACTCAGGATAACTGAGTGTGAAGCCCTAGCACACCTGTGTCATCCTACCCTCCCAAGGTTCAAAGTATATGCAGAGCAGAATGAATGTACGAGCCAGAGTACAGGGAAGAGTGCCCTGAAACGCTATCACATGAATGCACTCAAATGCTATGGTTAGCAGAGTAAGCCCTGAAACAGGTCAAGCCAGTCAAAATTCTAACAGTCATGGGTGTGCTCACAAGGACCAGCCTCTAGCACAGAAACTATTGGTAGCTTATAGCTGCTTGGGGAAAGAAGCAATCTTTCTTTAGGGCACTAGAACCACGTGTAGACTGCCTATGATACAGTGGATGGCACCACACACATGCATATATAGGCAACAATAATTGTACTATATAGGCTATTAAAAAAATGAGAGAGCAGTAGCTGAGAACATGAAGTTGGGAGGGAGCATGTGGAAGATGGAAGAGCTGGTATTGGGGAAATGATCAAAATACATTATACAAATATATGAAATAATAGAAAAAATATATTATTAAAAATGCCTGCCAACATAAATAACTTCAGAGTTTAGAGGGGTAACTTAAAGAATTAAGTCATTGAACTATATTAATAACTGAGCTGCTTACAGTTGTGTATACTTATATTCGACTTTGGAGGCCAAAGTAGGACTGAGAATCCACGTCCACACTTGGCTACACAGCACATCCAAGACCAGAAAAATTATCAGTGTTGCTACAACTTAGGATGTACCCACAAAAAAAAAAAAAAAAAAAAAAAAAAAAAAAAAAAAAAAAAAAAATAAATGAGTTACTTTAGAAAAGTTTACTATGGGCAAAGGTTTCACAAAACTGTCAAACTGGATACAGTTTTACCTCTGACCACACCTTCATGTTGCGCTCTGACCAATAAACCCTCAGGTTGTGAGTTTTGGCTTCGTGGAGAAAATTCTTCCTGCTTGATGTAGGTCAAAGGAGCTATGGACAAAAGAAAGAGAAACATGAAAATACCAACCACTGAATGGCTGACCACGATACTACAAATAGACATGATAGAACTATGGCCACTTACTGACCTGATTTGGCAGATTCCTGCTGTCGTGGCAAACCAAGAGAGATAGACCCCACTGAGGGCTTAGCTGCTTCTTGAGTATAAGCCTGATTATGAGAAGACAAGTAAGTGCCAGGAGTTCCCTAAAAAATAAATAAATAGATAGATAGATAGATAGATAGATAGATAGATAGATAGATAGATAGATAGATAGATCAAAAGACTAAGCATTATGTTTCCGGAAAGTAAAGTCAGTCTTAACATTTTTTTAAAGATTTATTTAGCCAGGCAGTGGTGGTGCACACCAGTAATCCCAGCACTTGGGAGGCAGAGGCAGGCAGATTTCTGAATTCGAGGCCAGCCTGGCTACACAGTGAGTTCCAGGACACCCAGGGCTACACAGAGAAACCCTGTCTCAAAAAAACAAAACAAACAAAAGATTTATTTATTATTATATCTAAGTACACTATAGATGTCTTCAGACACACCATAAGAGGGCATCAGATCTCATTACAGATGGTTGTGAGTTACCACGTGGTTGCTGGTGTTTGAACTAAGGAACTTCAGAAGAGCAGTCAGTGCTCTTAACCAATGACCTATCTCTCTAGCCCCAATCTTCACATTTCTATCTATAAAGCTGTATATCTTTGCCAGTCAAATTTTTAAAAAGTAATTGAACAAAAGGAAAATTTCAGCATAGATAATTAAGTTAGAAAAACTAAAGGAATAAAATGTGTACTAACAATATCATATATTACATATAGATATTTATTAGGGAAGTCTGGCATGGCCTTGTGAGGGACAGAACAACTTGGTTCCTGCCCTTGGGACAGGGCCAGCAGGTGTGGGCCTCCATCAGAGGTGAAAGAAGGTTTGTTTATATAATAATGTACATACTGAACTTTCCTCCTTCTAGGAAGAAAAGGCACATAGTATCAGAGGTGAAGGTGTGGCTAATGTCTCAGTAAGATTGTAAATGCTGAGACCTTTAGGCTATGGAAAATAACTCCAAAAACTTGTTCAAAAATATATAACTTCTCAAAAAATAAGGATACATTATTAATTATATGAGGGGCTTCACGGATCTAAGAGAACAAAAGCAGCTGCAGTGTGAGCCAACCTGTCAGAAAGTCACTAAGGAAGGGGATGAAAGATTTCGGGAGTGGCAATTGCAAGAGACCCCCTGAGCTAAATTGTTTTTATTTTTATGCTTACAAAGACAGATAGATTCCAGAATTCAGGTTCAGCCTGGGGCTAAGCAAGGTTAGTCTAGGTGTGGTAGAAATGGCGATTTCAGGATGGGGACCCACCTAGCCAGTTTATTGTCTATGCTCAATAGAGGTAGGCAGATCTCTGAATTCTTTTGCAAGATTAAAAGAAAATGTGGGCATGCTACCTCCAAAGAATGAAGGGGCTGCAGTGACCAGATGCTGATTGATAGGATAATCAAAAGGAAGCTTGGAGTAAAAGAATGGATTAATATATAAGGGGCTGGGTTTATGATCTGCAAGAGATGAGCTATCCAGAGAATTTTTTAAAATAGTAAGAGAGAAATGCCACAAGCAGAATATAGAGAGCAGTCTGGAGATCTCCAGAGAAAGCAGAACTTAAGAGAAATCAGGCTGGAAAGCTATCTCAAGCAGAACACAGGGCACCAGCTTGGCCCATGATTTGACTTCAAGTAGTTTGTTTTCAAAGTTCCCAGACACGCCTTCTCTCGGGAATCTGGACCTAGCCAAGGCTAGGCCTTGGCATTTATTAAATTACCTAAAGCATTGTACTCAAAATGTAAGCTACTGTTAACAATATTTTATATCTCTTAAAAATGCAAAAAGAACATCTATGAAAATGACAAGAGTTCAGAAGACATTTGAAAAGTTGCAACACGTCCATTGGAACCCAGAAAGTTATGCAAGGCTATGCATCCCCTAAACAAAGCTCACCTCTGGCAGACCTAAGACCCTGCAAAGGAGAAAATAAAAAACTGAAACAGACCTGTCACTAGCTGACGGTAGTCTGAAGGCATGTCTCAAAACACATAGAGCTCCAACAGCAAGGACTCCAAAAGACAACTAGTTCCATCATTAGTTAATAAAAGCAGAGATTTTAGCAGCCACACATAAATAAGACAGACTTTGCAAGTCAATTCTCAAAAGCTACTAAGCAAGTTAAAAAAAAAAAAAA